>JASANE010000106.1:0-26518 GCA_030248225.1 Trileptium ribeirensis | reverse complement strand
CAGGAAATGGCAAAAATTAAAAAACCGAAATCCACAAAACATCGGGAAATCAGAACCGGAAATATTGACAGACGAAACTGTAGAAACAAGAAACCCCAACATGCAGCAAATCTAAAACTTTACAAACAGTAAAAGACATTCAGATATATTACACTCAAGACAAAGCGAAAAACATTGCAAACGGAAAAAGGACAATTTTTGGTACCTCAAATCTGCGGCGACAGGAAAATTTTTGAAAAGAGAAACTAAAAACTGTTAAAATATTGTGAACCAAAGAACTGTTGTGAAATGAGTAACGGGAAATGTTGAGAAAAGGAAAGCCGCTGAAACCGAAAACACGAAAATACATAGAAACCAGAATTTTAGGTAACAACAATGTTGGAAAATTGAACAACCTACAAACGGGAGAATGGGAAACAACAAACTTGGGAAACTGAAAACTAGGGCCGTTGAAAATGCTGAGAAAAGTTAATATTAGGACTCATAAAACTTGAGAAATAATCAGAAACGAGAGACCTGGGGCACGGAAATGGGTAAATATTGCGATGGAAAAGCAAGAAACGATAAAATACTTTGGGAAGCGATTAATGTTTGGAAATTTAAAGCGATAAAGCACGAAACGGAAAATGATGCAAAACGAGGAGCAGAAAAGTGACGAATGTTAGAAAACGAAAACCGGAAAAGTTTGAAGGCGGAAACTGTAGAAACGACAAACGGAAAATACAGCAAATCAGGAAATTTCAGGAACGAAAAGACCTTGCAAAATAGGAATCTCAAAAAAATAAAGAGGTTGGGAAGCAAAAACATAGAAAACAGCAAAGATGAGGTATGGAGAACTGTTTAAAGAAAGAAAATTGTGGAAACAGAAAACTCAAAAACAAAGAACAACCGGAAACTTTAAACTGAATTCTTGTAAACTTGAGAAATAGAAGAGTAGAGAACAGAAAATCTGAGAAATAGCAAACCAGAGAATTGTAAATGCTACGAAACGGGAAGATTGGGAAGCCGTTAACTTGAGAAATGATGGTGAACCGAAAATCAGAAACGCAGGAAGCAACAAAATGTTAAAAACTGGAAGCTGGAAAATATTAAGAAATAGGAGAAGGGTATATTGGCAGACGGCGAAATCTCAAAATATAGAAAACTTGAATTTTTAGAAACAGAAAAGCATTGGGGTATATTAAACTGAAGAAACTAAAACGATTCAGGTAGCGGAAAACATTGAAAACAACAAACTCGAGAAATAGAATCATTAGGAACTAAAAAAACCGAGAAATGCTAGGAAACGGGAGATGGAGAAGCGATAAAATGCTTGGAAAATGAGAAACCAAAAATGTTGAAAAACAAAATATGTCGGGAAATGGGGAACGGGAATATGGAAAGCCCAGAAACTGAAAAACGATGGGGGACTGGCATTCGTGAAAACAGGAAACATGGCAACTCTTCAAAATACGAAAATAATGAAACAGGAAAACTTGAAAAATGAGAAGCTGGAAAAGGTGTAAACGAAATAAATGGAAAAGTCGTTAACTGAAAACGGAAAACGTTGTGAGAGGAAAACTGTGAAAACGGAGAGTTCGAAAATACTGCTAAATCGGAAATTTTTGAAACAGAAATGTTGGGAAATCGAAAACGCGAGAAATGGCAGGGTGCGAACGAGTAACTTGAAAAACAGCAAACTAATGCTGAGAAACGAGAATATTAGGTAACGGAAAGCTTAACGGAAATATTATATGTTGGGAAATCCGAAACTTGGAACAAGGAAACTCATAAATATTGCAAAATGGGAAACGCAGAAAAAGCAAACCATTGAAAACGAGAAATTATAAAATGTTTATAAATAAGAACCAGAAAAGGTGGAAGTCGGAAAACTGTATAAACGAAAGCAACAGAAAATCGTAAGTTTTAGATATGGAAACGCGTTAGCATGTAGGAAACTCAGAAATATAAATAGTTTGAAACAGAAAACTTTTGTCACAGGAAACTGTGTTAAACAGAAAATTTTGTAATCGGAAAACTGGCGAAATGCTGTAAGCGGTAAATTTAGCAAACGGTAAATTGAGAAAAGAGCAATTGTTTGGATATGAATATCGATAAAATGGAACTGTTGGATGCGCGAAGATATTAGGAAATTCAAAAAGCGAGAAATACGATAATTTTTGGAAGAAGACATACAGTGAAATAGGCTAATCTCGGTAAACAAGATCTGGAAAATGTTGGGAAATGAGAAACGGAAAATGTTGATAATTTAAAAACTGTGGAAATTGTAAACTCGGAAAAAATACAGAAATCGCAAACTCAATAAACGGAAATTTGAAAAACGGGAAACTTGAGAAGCAGTTATATCAAGAAACAGATGATTGGAAACTCAATAAATGCTTTGAAACGGAAACTTATGAGTAAACTTAAGCTGTGTGTTCTAGCATTCTCTTTTGACACTGTGTACAGAACGGCGTTAGAGAACAGATCACTAATTGCAATAGTCAATTCCAATTTCAAAAAGTTTCGTGTGCGAACGAAGAGCGACTCGTTGCAAAACACGGTAAATTCTTTTGATTAAGGGCAATTCACCTATTTGCTGTTTGACCACGAATTGGTTTCACAACGCACAACGTCGCAATTAGCATTCCGTATTTGTTGTTATGCGCGACTAAGCTTAAGGTAACCACGTTTAACCATCCTATTTTGCAATTCCGGATTTCGAATAGACATTCACTGTTATGGAACAAATAGGATATCCGGTTCAATTCATCGCGAGCGCAGACTTGAGGATTTTCTTTTGGGTTATTACAATTCCGTAAGATTTTATAGTGTTGACACAGGATCAGTCTCCGTTCGCGCACAAATTTAATGTAGCTGTGACGTCATAAATGAAACGGTCCCATTATTTATTAATTATTATTCGCGAACAAACCCCTTGTTAATACTAATCCGACAAAATTCTGGTCGCGAACAAATTTGATATTCACGAACAAAAACTATCATTTTCCGACCACCTAGAAAATGTTCGATGACGAAATTTTTTTACAAAAACACAAAATAGGATGGTCAGCGGGATCATTTTGAATTTAGTTGCGCATTGCGCTAACATATTTCGTTTTAAAAATGACAATACGTATAGTTCGCGAACATCACACGTAGTGTGTAGCTTTCAAAACACTAAGTGTAAGTATTTTCGTTCGATAACAAAATATAAATTTTCCTCTTCAAATGTCAAACGGTCACGGACGGGTTAGTTGATGTTTTAGGTCTGGTAGTTAATAGGCCAATATTTTGTTTCTTTTGGATGCGGTGCCCAAAACACTACATTATGTTGCTACAAGAATCCCATGCTCCCAGCCGATGTAAGTGTGGGTGGACGTTAGTACAAAATGGGGTTTAATGTCCCCAAGGTCAGGCAGTGAGTAGGTATCTGAATATATACATATACCCTTAAACTATTGAGTTTGAATGTAGCTTGTCATGCTCCCTCGTGTTAATTTACCGTCCGCCGCAAGGCACTACCCTTCATTCTAGAATAGCTACGGTAATTGATTTTCCGAAATTACCAAACGTCTATTTCAAAGTTCTATGCGAATTGTTTAGGTAGGAAAATTCTGGTCGAAGTCTTTCTAATTCCCCGTGATCTTATGTAAAATTCACCATAACTCTATTTGAATGTTATAGATCCAACTGTTAAGCTTACCGATTTGAGTTAGGGTTTTAAACAATTTTACCTGAGCTGATCACGGTTACAAGTTTTACTGAAAAGGAGACGTCTTTGTGGAAACTCGCTTTAGGTTATAAGGCAGCAGTGTTATTTTCAAATTTTAGTATCTTTAATTGAACGCTCGCGCTCACACAGCGTTTGGAGCCGACCGAATAGCGTTTGTCGACAAGGGGCATGGGCCTTTGCGGGTCCTGCTGTGCCCCGGGAAGGGTAAGTAAAAATATTCCTATCGGGATGAGTTAAGAACATTAAGGATTGATGCACAGCTCTCGAGCCGAAGCGCGGCCCTTGGCCAAAGTTACGTTCAGCAAACGTCACGAGCTTGAGTTACTGTTATTGCGCTTCAAATCGTTTGTTTGGAGTTTCGTGTGGTTTGACTAAATACCATGTTTTCTTTTTATTTTGTTGGCTCTTTCGTATGATAAATTCTGATCGTTAAATTATGATCTTATGCATAAAATTTGTAATACTGTGACGTGTTCACCAATTTGAAGTTCGATTTTTAGGAATTAGTTCAACGTTTCTAGGGCTAGAGTATAATATACTAGAGGCTGATAGTAGTACCAACCAGAGTATCGATTGGTTAGGTTACCCCTTCCCCAATTACAACAGGTTTATGCAGTATCATAATACTTGTATCATACAATGTATCAGGAAAATTAACAGACATATAAATCACGCTCAGATATCACGGTTTCCAAACGCACTCCTGGTCCATCTACACATATTGTAGGTGTCCAATGCGATAAGCAGAAAAATAGAATATCGCCCACGGTGAAACTAAGCTTTTTATTAGAGTATCGATCACGCCCCCACCGTCAGACCAAGGCTGCATTTGGAACAAATCCGAAGATACGAGGAACGTATCGTTGCGCCCTCCAAGTAAAACAAATAACTAGTTGTATTTTACAGGAGACCAAAGTACAGTGCTCTAGGTTATAAAAAGATAATATTCCTTTGTTCTCACCTTGTGTAAGACATGAATCAAGAGTTGCAGAGTTAGGTTTGTGTGATTTTTTCTTTGTATCTAGTTTTTTGTCAGACTGTACGCTCAAATTTGTAAAAACTTTTCAGAATCTCTTAACTTCATAGGACTTCTTAATATTCTTAGGGGCGTATCACGTCGCACAAAATTATAAGGTCGTATAAATTTCTTAGGATTATTTAAAGGGCATAAAATCGAGTAAAGCTGACATATATCTCATCTCCGTATGATTACCTTAGCGTTAAGATAGCTCTAATTTTTGTAAGTTTACTCGACTTCGTGACGCAGCGACAGCACGACAGTCCGAAATCAACTGGTGATAGCTTATTCTTACTAAAACCACAAATTAACCGTTCTTAGGATCATAAATTTAACTATGGTCTACTCGTCATATGTTTATGTTCCGGCAAGAAACCAGAGGGAATCACTTGAGTTTCGGTGTTTCATACAAAATAGGGACTTGAAACGAACTAAAATGTTGGTATGTACAAGTGTATGCTGAATTCTGGACAAAACATTGCATTTACCCGACGCCCACATGCTTGGAAATTGGTTCGGTTCTGAGAAAGTTTTCCCGATGGCAGCAAAATGATGTAATTTTTTCAGAACGAGTCGATAGCTGACTTTTCGGATTTTTTCTTTATTTTTGCATCATGACCCGTTAGGCTTTGCACAGTTTCGGCTTCCACAGATTCATATATATTCAGTTCAAGCATGGCTTCACATTTCTCTATCTCTCCGTCATCATAGGCATTTTCTCGCACGATGACCGACGATCTCACTTGCGCTTAAACCTCGAACACGCTTGTTAAATTCAAATGTACGAGCGTTCGAAATTAATGCAAGCAATGGAAAACAACACTGCTGAAATACACACAAGCAGTTACAACTTTAGTTAAGGAAAATCGGTTGGGAAGACGAACAATGAGATAGACTAAGGGAATAGCACCGGATCCAATATTTCGGGTTCTACCTGCCGGTTCATAAAAATCTATGTACGTGCACTATCATAGGGAGGTTAGAAACGAATTAGCTAAACGTTAGAGATCGATATAAAAGGTCGCCAATAGCGTACGAGGTGAGATATTGTTCCAAATTTAGCGCAGGGTTGTACTCGAGATTCGAGACTCAGTCTGAGGCATGCCCCAGACCCTTGGTGTCGGTTAGGACCAGGCTTTCCTAAAAGTCTACTAAAACTTATCGGAACATAAAATTACTTGGTGCCCAGCTGGTAGAAAAAGACATAACTTCGCCCTGGTTGAAAACGTGCAATTTAGCACATACTTTGGGCATCCATAACTATTATTACTAAGGCCGAGTGAGGCCCTGGGCTTTCTGGATAGGTAGAATACTAAACTGTTTCAGGAAATTTTATGCTTCGGTAACCACTTACGGCCATTGGTAAATACGCGAACAAATTCAACACAAAAAACGCCACCACGGGACGAATGGTCGAACCAAATTTGGGTTATTATCACGGTAGCATTTTTGATTGGACGGGTGATCCTCCGAGCTTTTTGGATATGTAGGAAACATGCCTATTACTCCATGAGCCTATTAGTTTCCGATAAATACTTACAACTATTGGGAGACTTACAAATTTGACACCAAACACGCCCACTACGGGACGTAAGGTTGAATTAATTTTGTACTATTATACTGGTAGATCTTCCGATCGGATGGATGCCCATCCGGGCATTCGAGGAAATATAAGAGTAAAACTTTCGTAGGAAATTACTAGGAATTGCCAGAGATCGAAGCTCACTATGCAGTAGGACATCAAAGGTGATTTACATTCGCCCCCTCTGCGAGGCGCAAACTTAAACATACTTAGCGATATAACTATACACAGATCGATAAGGACAGGAAAGCCTCCTCCGAGCTTACGGGAAAATTTAGGTAACCCATTGTCTGGGTGATCCGCATTATCGAGCTAGGAACCGAAATTTAGCAGCAAGTTAGCTATAGGAAATAGGACTAGTACTTGTTTGCGAGGTATGATTTGGGCTTAATTCCAGAATGGCATTGTAAGAAACTCAAAAGGTCCTAATGATTGGCTTTTGACCTCGCAGTATACTTTAGGACTAGGGTTGTGACTAGAAACAGCCATGAACGCCCCTGGGGCTCTGAATTGTAAACCTAGGTGAGCGTTCGGATAGCACAAAATACTTGACTACGGAATGGGGTCGAACTTAGCTAGCGTGCGAGGGTTGTCGTGAGTCTCTGGCTTTACGAATTCGACAGAATATGTACTTCCGGGTTTAACAAACCATGCAGGCTATTCTAGCTCACGATACATTGAGCGATTCAATTGACTATCACGCAGGACTTTGGGCCTTCGTGATACTGCCGTGGGAACATATCGATTGTTGGTCTTTGGGGTGAGTCTTTAATATTGTAAAATTATTAGGGTTATGACCAAATGCAGCAATTAGTTTAGGTCTAATAGCCCGAGAATTCTCTCAGGCCACAAGGATTGCGATTGTTGGACTTACCCGATTATAATGTCAATTGAGTAAAATACTTCCTAAATACTCATAAATAATCATTTCAGGTAACTTAGTTTTACATAAGTTATCCGTTAGTAATGGCAGTCACGGCTAGGTTGGGATAGCGGACAGGCCAAGAAAATGAGTGCTAACCATTACACAAGGTCATGGTGTCCGGTTTCGATTGATATCACCATGTCTTGCTCCTCCGTAGTGCATCTCGCCTTTCATTTTTTAATACATTGACTTGTTGTGCCGTTACGTTGCGTTAAAAACCTTTCCATTGGTTCGTCTCTGGTAACATGCCGTATATCAGGCACCCTCTTACTCGTGCATGTATAGTAAGTGTGCCTAATCTGAACCGCCTTTTTGTTGCAAAATTTTGCAAATTTTGTTTATTTGCATTAAATATATGAAAGAAATCGAAAACTTAATTAATGAATGTAATTTTTGGCTAACGGATGCCTGCGTGGATTTTGGACAACATACCCAAATTCTGCTGAGCAAGGTAATATTGAACTGGTTTTATACGCTTTGCAAAAGCTAAAACCCGACGCTGGTTCACATTAGAGAACGTGGCGCATTGTGAACCACCGGTTGCTCAACAGGGAACCAACATATTTGCAAAGTGAACCAAGACAATTTCGACACATATAACCCACTTATTTCCTCAAAAATATTGTAAAACCAGTTATTTCGTCATGTTAAGTAAAGAAAAACAAATAACAAACAAATCAATTGCCATGTTAGCGATGAACAGTTCATCTCTAAAAACTATCTTAATGCGACCAAAGTCAAGCTAAGAGGCATAAGCTATATGCAGGCGGCCCTGTTCTCGATATGCCAATCGTAAGCCTTACCCGTTGCCTTAGCTAAGATCCTTATGATGCGGGTTCTACGAGCTATTATTTGAGTGCTATTGCATGAATCTAAGCCGTGTTACGTTTACAAATATAAGGAATCGAAAACTTATAAAACTTTAACACTTCATACGTGCTGTAGTGGAATAAGTAAACTGATAGCATGCTCCCAATTTCACTTTAAAGGCCCCAGCTCAATCATTATGAAATTAAGGTGGCGATGCTATATTTAACTACATTTTATAACGACAGCTTGTGATGGTGCGGTACAACAAAACGGTGTAATGCGCCGTTCACACCGAAATGTGTGCACTTACTCGACATCGTCAGCATATACAAGTGTGTATGAAAACTTTACATTCGATAGTTTGTAACAACCTTCGTGTGTTGTTACACAAAGCGGGTTCTGCGTAACAATACGCATACGTCGTTACGGATAATTGCTTGTGTGTAACAACATTACTAATCTATTTGTTATGCTCGAATATTGTTACAAGCATTCGCAGCTTTGTAACAACAATCGAATGTTATAGCGAACAGTCAGTTACGAAAATTCATGCAATACGTTACCAAACGACTGAAGGCAGACTCCGTTTTGCAAATCGTCCTCGTTAACCTTAAACCCTTTGAAAACTGCTGAAAAGGCGTGGTCAGCTGTGTTCTAGATGAAAACACAACTGTATTTAACGTAATGAAAAACGTATACGTGTATTCTAAATGCCCCCAACCAATATGTAACCAAACGACTGAAAAGGCAGTGTATTTTTTAAATTAGATTTATCAGTGCTAAACCCATTTATAACCACTGAAAAGGCATTAAATAACCGCACTCTGCTCAATATAACAAAACCATCTTATTAGGTGCACTGATAAGCTCTATACATAGTCCATTCTTGATACCCTGCAGGCGATATATTCAGAGCCGCCGTTAGTACCCCCCTACCCCCCAGAGGTGGGGCGCCTTTTACAGGGGCTCGCGCCTTACAGGGGCCTCATCTCATAGCCTCTGGGTGGCGTTGAAAAAGTGAAAAAGTTGGGAGCCGCAGCACAACCTCAAGCACCTTTCGCAAAGTAAATGTACACGATATACAAAGGTAACCTCAGAGTTTAGAAGCCTAATCGTGAGTATGAGTTTAACCGTTCCGTGGTTCAAAGTTAGAGTTTTTACTGGGCGCCAGTTTTACGGACAT
Organism: Trileptium ribeirensis; assembly: GCA_030248225.1. Classification (NCBI taxonomy): domain Eukaryota; kingdom Metazoa; phylum Nematoda; class Enoplea; order Enoplida; family Thoracostomopsidae; genus Trileptium; species Trileptium ribeirensis. The sequence continues at coordinate 17,285 of JASANE010000106.1, read as the reverse complement.
ACATGAAAATTTATTTAGGTCAGCGTCTATGCAACTAATGTGTAGCATGTGGTGTGAAATAAACTAGTAGAGGCCTTGAGGCCCCTGGTTATATTCCGGTGTTATCTACGTGATAAGTCTTGACGGTTAAAATAAATAGTAGTATTAGTAATTTTGTTATAATTTAGGCATAATAATATTAAATTTTGATATAAGAAATATGTGTTCGTGAAATGAGTCAACGGGTATTCGAAAGTGGTGCTTCAAAGCGCAAACGTACAAAGGAGCAGGCTCAATTGACTGCTTGTGCTGCTTCACGAACGGAAATTGATTCCACAATAGCAACTGCGCACCTGCCGCCTGAAACGGAACCTATTACTCTTGCTTCCGAAGTGGATGTTGATGACAAGATTCAAACAATGTCGCACGATGATAAAAATAATCCAGTAAATATATATACCCAAGATTATTCTATGTTTCCTGTTATGCTCCTCAACACCCGAAAATTTTTCTGTGTTGCGAAATGTACTGTGCCAATCGGCAGCAGAAGACGAATCAATATATGGTATTACCTTGGGTAAACCCAACGGTTATAATGCAATATTTTCTTGGCTATAATCTGTTCTCAATAATGAATTTTGCTGAATTATTAATTGATATCTATAGATATAAATATCAGGTATGATAATTTTATCCAAGTAGCACTTATGCGCTAAGCGTTATCTGAGCTCAATCAAATACAGTAGATTAATTTTTATAAGTGATTCGAACTAATTTTAATCAATTTAGCTCTACATTATCAAAGAATGAACGTTAAGTCAATATTTTTTTCAACGTAGATTAATTTCTTAATTTATACCTAGAACTACTGGGTGTAGAGTTGCTTCCCAGATGAGAACAGAATAACAACAGAAATAAAATAAATAAATAAATATAAAACAGAAAAATGTCCAAAATACTTTTTGACATTCTGCATCGTGGAACGTGAATTAGTCGATACATTAAATGGCCGCAGTTAGTTAACGAACAGAGTTTAGCCCATTCCACCTTGGTGTCAAAAAGGATGGTTGGCCTCACATCTTAAGTTTACTCGTGCATTATGTGTTTTAGATGTTGCTCCGCCTCCAAAGCCAGACGAGTTTGCACCTCTTGGTGGTGATCCTGCACTCTGGCCTGATACCATTTCGGATAAACATCGACGTGACATTGTGTAGCGCGGTCCAGAACAACTTGACATTGATTTTCCGTACCATCGGATCGGGATCATGACAAAATGCGTCGCTTTTCGTCAGTCCATTACCATCGTACTTTAGCTAACGGTGAACAACAACTTCGATCATGGCTTGTATACTCTACGACCAAAGATGCAATTTTTTGCTTTGCCAGTAAGCTGTTTAATACTTCGGACAGTCCCTTTAAAAGCGGAGCCGGAACTTGGGTTGGTCTGAGCAAGCGATTAATAGAGCATGAAGATGGTGCCACACACAAAACTGCCATGATGAAATGGCTCGAAGTCTGCGATAGGCTGCGTACAGATAAGACACTGAATGCAGACCAAGCAAGAGCCGAAAAAAATGAATTAGAATTCTGGCGTGGCGTGTTGACACGTTTGTTTGACGTTGTGAGTCTATTAGGGCCTCGGAATCTCAGCTTTCGCGGATCATCACAAACACTAAATACATCGAAGAACGGTAATTTTTTGGGAATTGTACAGCTTTTAGCAAAATATGATCCTGTTCTTACAACCTTAGTCGAACGAGTCACGACAGGTAAAACGGCAGATCATTACCTCAGAGTCAGAGTCAGAATGAAATTGTCCCTGTTGTTAGCGATAGCATTCTTCAGAAAAACGTTTCAGACCTTAAGAAAGCAAAGTACTTCTCAGTGGTACTTGACTGCACACCAGACGTTGGGCATGAGGAACAGTTATCAATAATTTTTCGGTTTTTATCGTGTGAAAATGGATTGGGAATCGCGATCAGAGAGCATTTCTTTGGTTATCTCAGTGTCAGCAGAACAACGGGTGCTGATTTGTTAGATCGTTTATTGGAAGCATTGGTAAAATTTGACATTGACATACAAAACTGCCGCGGTCAGGGTTATGATAATGGGGCCAATATGAAAGGGAAAAATAGCGGACTTCAAGCGCGGTTGTTGAACATAAATTCAAAAGCTATCTTTGTTCCATGTGCGGCCCATTCTTTGAATCTCATAATTGGTGACGCTGCGCATTGCAGCACAGCTGCAATAAACTTTTTTGGAGTAGTATCACGACTTTATACACTGTTTTCGTGATCTCCTGTTCGATGGAGTATTGTCGTTGAGAGGTTGCCAATGACACCGAAGGCCGCAACAGATACTCGTTGGAAAACCTGGCTGTCATCCTTGAAGCCTCTTCGTTACAATCTCTCTGATGTAGTTGATTCCCTGTTGCAACTTGAAAAATACGCGACTGATAAACGAGATGGCGCGACAGTCAGTGAAACCAGGTCGCTCAGTGAAACAATTTCTGCATGGCCTTTCATCTTATCCATCGTCATTTGGTATGACATTCTACACCAGATCAACAAAACAAGTAAGACATTGCAGTCAGGCACTGCGTCTCTTGAAATACAGGAATCCGAATTTAATGCTACTTTGGAATTTATGAAGCGTTATCGTGCTCACGGATTTGCAGATGCAGAGATCGCTGCTACGGAAATAGCGGACAAAATGGGTGTCGACAAAGTCTTCCCATTAATACGACGGCGTAGAAAAAAGAAGTTGTTCGAGTCAGAAGATAGTCAATTGTCACCGTTAGACCATTTCAGGGCAGACTTTTCTCTAAAAATTGTAGATGTTACAACAGTCTCGCTACAGGAACGCTTTGAGCAGCTTACTTCCCTGAAAGAAATCTTTGGATTCTTGTACACCAAAGATAACATAATTGAAACAAATAAAACCGGACAACTCAAAACCCAATGTAAACACTTCCAAGCCAAGATGGGTGACGTCGATGCAGAGGAACTGTGTCTAGAGCTGCAACGATTTATTGATATTGCAAAGCCTTCTGATCTCTCAACCTCTCGAGATATGCTAAACTACTTATACCAAAACCATTTGACGGAAATGTATCCAAATCTCGCTATCGCTCTCAGAGTTCTTTAAACCCTTCCCGTAACTGTAGCGTCCGCAGAACGCAGTTTCTCAAAGTTGAAGCTCATCAAGACATACACAAGATCAACAATGACGCAGGAACGACTGTCTGATTTGGCAATGATATCGATAGAAGCCGACACTGCTAAAGAGCTTGAGAAAGGATATCTGATTAAGTTCGCGAATATGAAAATACGTCGCTAAATTATTAGTAGCTTTTGAATGTGGTAAGGCAGATAATTCAATAGTGCATGTAGACTTCTTAGAAAACTGCTAATTCGGTGTACCACAGAGCATTTTGAATACGATAACGATGCCCTTAAAATATTGCAAAGACTGTTTTTAAAATTATGACCATGCATACTATCTTAATTTAAAGAACAGCTCTCAAATTTAAGGGTACACGGTCTTTGCAAATTTTTAAGAGTATAATGTCTTAAGGTAAGTGTATTGGAAAACGATTACATTAGTTAAGAAATGTGATAGGGGCCTCGCAGCCTGCTGGGGGGGAAGGGCCTCGGACATTCTAGCGGCGGCCCTGGATATATTACCAGACAAATGAAGACAGACTACATGTTGGAAATCTAGTTCATCTACACTAAACCTACTGTAAACATATGGAAAGGTATGAAATATTCGAGCAGGGTTGTAGACAATCAAATTATCGTATTCAGCATACCGAAATACCTGCCGCACGGTTACCAAACTTTAACAACTGAAAACAGAGTACGTTTTACAAATAGGGTTCGTCATCGTAAAACAGTAAAAACTTAAAATGTATATACAATATAGTAAAGTTGGACTTTGACTGATAAACTTGCCGTATTCAGCATGCTTTATAACGTAATAAGCAGTCGCTGTAATGTAAACCACGCGAAAACATACCAACGTTTGAAAAATTCATATTTCTGATAATGAGTCGATGAAAAGTATTTGAACAAACCGAACTCAGGGAGTGGCTGCACAAGAAAGTGTTGGTAGTAAACTTCCAGATATCGATGCACTGATTACCTAATAATGTCTTCGTATTTCGATGTAGAAGTTTGCTGCGCGAGACGTGCGCACAGAAACATTGGTACCTATATGGCAAAATTTTCCAAGACTTTAAAACTAGTATAAACCGCAGCTGGATCATAGAATCACGTTCTTCTTGAAATTGGTTGAATTTGGCTATAATAGGCAGCAGATATCACGTTAAGCATTTGGTTGAATGAGTTTATGAATTTTTGCCTTCCAAATATATGTGTACAAGAATAATTTTGTTTACTATTTAACCGTATATATTCCTGCATGCTAGTTCTATTTGCAGTATTCAAACAGGGCTGGCACTATATAATTTTAGCTTGAGGGGGCACCTAAGCATTATGGCGATCCAATTAATATATACCGATGTGATGATGGCTGATTGAAACAGTTGCTTTTACCGTTGTGAAAAAAGCGAAAACTGGGGTTGCTATAACCGTCTGTCGCACGTATTACTATTAAGGAACAATTTGCCATAGAACGATTACACAGCATTTAACCGATGAAATGTAACAAATTTCACTGCTAGAACACATGTTTCCCGTGCAATTGTAAACACACAACACATCTCGTTGTAATTGTTATATTTTACAGCAACCATCTAAATTCCACTGTTTTGTAGGAAATGAAAAGAAAATGAACTGTGTCCGAGCACTGTTTATTGTGGTTGCTTTCCGTAGTCAATTTATCGCTAGCCTTAGCACTAGGCTCCAAAAGTAAAATTGCACGACTCCGAAGACTGTTCCAGACAGTGGAGTTGTGACAGCAGATGAGTTGCAGTGTTTTGCAGCGGGTTTAATACAGTGTTCAAGAATAAGGCATAGAGTCTTACATTGGAAAGCTTGAAGGGAATTCATCGCAAAAGGCTCGCACTACCCTGATAGCTTAGCTAAACCTTGCAGGTTTTTTTGTATATTTGATTCAAAACAAAAAGTGGTTCCACTATTTTGCAATAATCATCATGAATGCTCAATATCCACTGTCCCTGGTGGAGAAGGTAGCTGAAGCCATCTAGGGGATGTTGGGATGTCGCTTTCGGGACCAGTGTGTGTCCCATGCCTCAGTGGGCAATCCCCCTACCCCCGGCCCTATAAGCATCTATGATAATCATCTCGACTACAGCTACTGTAGTATATCAAAATTATGTCGTCTGCAACAGCAACTAGGCGTTTGGTTCGCGATTCTTTTCATTTGCGCACAAAAGTTGGTTTCTATTTATGGCCACAATACAGTTTTTTACTGCGATTTATTTGTAGTACCTCAAAAATTAATTTTGTTATATAGTGTAGTTTACGCGTATTTGTCACAATTATTTGAACTGTGTGACACAACGCGACGTTTAGTTTGCAGTGCACAATTTTGAGACAGTACTTTATTACGTTTGATTGCGCCATATAGCTGTTTCAGATGGAGGACTTTTAGCAGGACGGACCGGTGCATTGTCATGTTGTTGCCACAAATTCGAAATCCATGTAGAAATACGCAAAACACGGTGAATCGGTAAATTCTCTTGCCCGAAATACTTGGCCAGTGTATAAATTTTAGATACTCACCCCAATAAAAACAGATATAACAGAAGCCGTGTGAATATGTTACAAAGTCATGAACCAAGCGGAGATGTCGACAATAAGCAGCGATGGTTGGTTTCATAAGTTCACTGCATTTAATTAAAAATAGTCCATCGCATAACTAGTCTCTTCATGACCACTAGGGGCAAATGGATATAACGCACATTGTGACTCGTAAGTATATACTGAGTTTGTCTATGATGTACGTTTGCTATTTGGAACCCATTTGAGGTTTCTAAGGAAGATCAACAGCTTTCAGATAGTTCAATGGTTACACAAATTTCACCAGTACGTCAGGGATTCGATCTATGGCGTCCTGTGTGGGCTTGTCTACTTTGCGCGACACACAAATTACTGCCGGAATGATAGTCTGCTAACAATTTTTTAATTATAATTTACTCCATATCCACTGCGTAAGTGGATTAGTATCGAAAAACAACAAACGATTTAAGTGAATGCAGTGGGGGTCAGTCAAGGTCTTTGGCTAACGATGAAGAAACTAGATTGCGCTGTGGCACCGCTTGATAACCTGCATTAGTTCTAGCACGCGCAAAGCTTAGTATAATACACGCGAGACGCCAACAGCTCTGAATATATCTAGAACACAAACGATGCCTTGTCTTTAAACGTCATCGAAAATTGTGCGGTTTGTATAAATGTTGTATCCATAGCGCAACGTAGCCAGTAGGAACGTCTATTAACTGAACATTGCAACTGTACTGTTCACATATATAAGATGACGCCAATTCAAGGCGGTATAGGCCGTTACCGTGAAAAAGGTTAGAATAGTAACATGGAACGTGTTTGGTGGACGCCAAAACATATTTTCGTTAAATTATATAAATCAGCAATTGAAACACGCCAAATGCAATCTCAAAAGACAGGCTTTTGCCAAACGGTTCTCATTTGAAGAATATATCACAATCAAACACCTGCTAGGATGAACCATTGAAAATTCGATCCATATTCTTCTTAAGCTAATTGTGACAATTACTATCATTTTGGAACAAAATAGGCAAAAAGCATTCTATTTTGTATTTAAAAATACTTGCAAGATAATGTTATAAATGTGGTCGTTCGGTTCCAATGCTGTCTAACGCCCAATAACATTAGCGATCGAAAATTTCTGCTAATAGAGTACAAGCATGCTTTAGTTGACTGCCGAAACGTGAATGTTAGCATAACAGTTTATGTCCTGAATTAATTTACATTACGAATATCGATGAAGAAAAAACTACTACTTTACTTGGAATGCGGTGCAAATAACACTTTTTGATCTAAATTATAGTTGCAAAAACCATTTTTCCTACTCGTTGGGTGTCTAGTTGTTTTCACAATATTGGTCCGATTTCATTGGGAAATATGTTTGTCAATCTGAGTGAAACCGTTTGTCGACGTTGTCCACACCACTAATTGACAGAACACAACTGACCACGCCTTTTCAAGGACTTAAGATTGACGAGGACAATTTCCAAAACGTAGCCTGCCTTCAGTAGTTTTGTAACGTATGGCATGAATTTTCGTAACTGACTATCCGTAACATCATTCGATTGTTGTTACAAAGCTGCGAATGCTCGTAACAACATTCGAGTGTAACAACGTTAGTAATGTTGTTACATATAAGCAATTATACGTCACAACGTACGAATATTGTTACGAAAACCCCGCTTTGCGTAACAACTCACGAAAGTTGTTACATACCATCGAATGTAATGTTTCCATACACACGTGTGTCTGACGATGTCGCGTAAGTGCACACATTTCTCTGCGAAGGACGCATAACTCGGTGACGTTAGCTACTTAGGCAAAGCAGCACATTACGATTAACTTAGATACAACCCTCCTAATTTTTAATAGTTCGGCTAATAACTTGTCCAGCGCCTTCCATATGTAATACCGGGACGCAGCTGCATAGCACAACTTCCTAACACCATGCCCATACCAACCCGGCTATCGTAAGCTCAAGGGCGGACCTTGAATTGTTGAAGATTTAACATTATTCTTGGTCAGACCCAAGAAGCTACAGAGCTTAGCAGGCCGCAGGCGCGCTTCACGGGTGCGTTCGGACCCCGCCCGATTGGTTGTGCACGTGTCTAGTCTCTGCTATGATTTCTGAGGTTCCCCAGGGAGGCTAGCACCGACACCTGCTCACAGGTCATGGAGCTTAGCCGTTATTCCCTATCTTAGACTCATCGGAAGTTGCTTAGTTCAATTTAGTTGCGTTAAAAGCTGAAGTAAAATGTGGAAACGGCCCTAGAAAATTGAAGCTCACGTTGTTTGGCCTAGTTAAGATCCCGATATGCTCCGTGCTAGAGCATTGTAGCCTATGTGGCCCCCACAGGGTTCCGACAAGCCGTGAGAGTTTAATGTCGGAAGGTCAATGGCGTGGCATGCTTTTTCTTAATGAATTTAATTCTAAGAACTAGTAATTGGACTAGTGTACATTTTGTCTAGTTGAAGCAAAGTGTATGGGAAAGTCCCTGGTGAACTTTCGAGCTAGCGGGGAATGCAGGTTGAATTTGTTTGCCGACTCCTACAACTTTTATTTCTCGGTTCAAGCAATCAAACAGCAGTGGCAGAAGGCCATGCACGCCAGTGCTTGGGACATTCTCGCCCACAAGCCGTCGCGCGCGGTGCCTGCTCGTCCGAGCGAACAAACCACAGAAAATCCCTATCGTCTCGGTGTAAATTAAAACTGTACTCGAGGCCTACAATACAAAGTTTATTTGAACAATCAATGTTTATCGTGGGTACGAGTGTTTCCTGTCGGCTATTGAGGCGGGCGGGGTGGATTATGTCGGGAAGTGTTAGTAGTAACTCGCTGCCGTCGCGTCGGTTCGATATGCTAGGGGGTGCAGGGCGTTGGCAAAGGAAAATAGGGTCGAGGCGTGCAGACACCCGTATATTCGCGGACTGAAAGCGGTTATTCCTGCTTCGTCTCCATGTTAGCGACTCTTCAGCAATGAGGCGCGAAAAGCCGGGGCCCTAGAATGCTTCAGAAAATGCTACTTAAAGCGTGCCACCTTAAACGTCGTTCCTCTACACGCGGTGATTGGCAGTAGACGGGGTTAATGAAGAAGATGGCGACGGGGTTTAACTATGCAAGTTCTACTCTGGCAACACTAAACGCAGTCTGGTTAGTAATCGATATAAGACTGGCGATAAGATACTCCGAAGGGTGCCGACTAATTTACCCTAGCGACTTGTTCATGGTAATGCCTACACGTTGATTCATTTCATCGTTTCGGGTAACTTTGTCTACCAAACAGTACGACAAACCGGAGGGGAATAAGAGAAGAGGGGGTGGAATAATTCATCAGATTCAGAACGGTGGGTGTTGGTCGTAGCGTGAAAAGCGCACGGTGCGATTTTCTGGTCAATTTCTGGGCCGCCCCCAGGGGCGAGCCTGGTTGTTTGAATTTACGGCGATTTCGCATCCTATTCCATAGGAGGCATGGTGGGGCCGCATCACACAGCCGATCAATTATTCGGTCCTATGTCCTGGCCTGAGGGGTTGTGCTAGGCGAGGGAGCACGGGGCGGTCGGCCCCGGACGGCGTCTTTTTTCTCGTTGGATGACTCTCCCTAACGCTCATCCTATTGCCTTAATACACTGCAGTGTCGCAGTGTCTCAACTGCACTGTTGTACAGTTGAGGTATTATCGACTTAGTTGCCGATGTTTCTATATCCCTATGGGTGAGTGGTAAAGACTAATGAATCTGCAGCGGGCTTGAATTCCCCGTGCAGGATCGAATCTGCTAAATGGCAAAAAGGAAAATGAAAGAAAAAGGAAATAGAACAGGGTCATACGTAGTACATAGCTTAACGGGCAACTCAGGATAAATAGTGAAATCAAACTAAACTTAGCAATCAGCTCGCTTCAAAGAACAATCGGGGTTTTGCACTCGCTAGCCATGGGGCCAAGATGGCCCAAGCGAGGAGGTGAGTTTTCTTTATTGTCAGGTGTGATTTAAATATTTTATTTTGAAGACGGGAATACGACGAGTGTCTCCCGCAAGAGGTACCGACAGCAAAATCCATGCTGGGGCATGCGATCGCTTTCTTTTAGCAGCGGTTATTTCAGGACGATGGCACTCACGGAAGTCCATATGTAGTTTTATTACGGTGAACAATCGTAAGTTTGATCGTTTTTAGTGATATATTTCAGAGTGCACCAAAATGAGATTTTAATATCAAACGGTCCGTACGCGGCATTAACTGGGGCGAACGGAATTTTGGGACGGCTGGGGGTTTTGCCCCCATGACCCGATTATTGGGTTATTTTGGGAACGGGGGAACCGCCTAGCATCTTTCGGTCAGTCGTCCTGGTGAGGTTCGTGCTTAATTGAGATGCCTACCATATTTGCCTAAAACTGGCGCAATGTTCCTGAAAATTTGTTGTGAATCGGTGTGCAACTAAACGCTATAAAACCAGAGCCAAATAATAAAACCGAGACAATCCACTGCCAGCGTTCCGTGTGAACAGCAAACACCCTAAGCTCAAGCTAAGATACTTAGAATTTGTTTAATCTTTTGTGTTCCCAAATTTTCTTAGCTCACTCGAATGAATGAAATTTTGAGGGCTTCCTAAAGCCTAACGGAGGCTAGTCCTCCGTCCCTACTCAGCGTTTCTGTTCAAGCCCAAACACGGCATGAGTGTTGAACAATCCACTGCGCTACAAATTTGAAAACCATAATAGCAAACCTGTAAACAAGTCCGTATTTCTTCGGCATACACGTCCAAGAAAATTGCAAGTCATGTAAAACCTGGAGGAGAGGCGTCCGTCTTGGTGTGCCCTACCTAAGGCCACGGGGAACCAGAGAGACTTCGACTTGGTTGACTAGTCCTCACAGTGCTCTGTACGAGTGTACCCCAAATCGCTTAATGCCTCCTGCATCGGAACTCGATACTAAACATTGATTCCAGGTAAGTTTGTGCGTAGCACTTCTGTGGGGACTGGGTGGGTTAAAACCCGAAAGCGAATGATTCTACCTACGGGTGAGGGACGCGCTACGTTCGTAAAGTACGTAAGCGAGCGGCCTGTTACTCTTCGTTTGCCAGGGAAACTAAACCCCTGCCACCACTAGACCTTCCTTGTACTTACGAAAGTTGATCCTTGGGGCAGCAATCGCTAACCCCCTACGCAAGGTGTGTACCTTCGCGGAAATCCGTCCATGGAGTCCATCCGAAGCGAAAAGCGAAAGGAATGAAAACAGAGCCGAATGAAAACTATGAACAATAAAACAATGCGTCGGAGCCGGTCAGTAAAGTGGACCGAACTCCGCGCTGTCGAAGTCCAACTGATTCCAAGGGTCGACGCGTGGGTCGTCGCCTTAAAATTCTAGCCCATGTTGTGGGATGGCGATTTTGTCGCCACCCAATCGTCGTTCGTCGTCGCCCGCCCACTTTTTTCGGATATTCCCTCGTTGTCCAATTGGGACCACTTCCGGAAATTCAAATTTGACAGCTACTGTAAGCCGTCGATGTCCTTAGGGAGAGTCGGCTTCAATCGAATTTGCCGACATCAAGTTTGAACCCTCCGAGTAGTCGGAGGTCGACCATCTGCGATTTTTACCCCGATTTTCTCATGAAATCCGAACTCTGAAGTCCCAATTTCCCGTAATTGTCACCGGATTTTCAGTGAAATCGGATCTTAAACCCACAGCATTCAAATGACCCCGGTCCCTTAAACCCACACCATTCAAACACCCACCGCATTCACGACATACGGTCCTCGCTCAATTTGTACCACTAATGACAACTTTCGGGTCACACAATTTCCTTCTTCAGCCCCAATTAGCGTGACAATCTGCTCATTTTTCGATTGTTTGATCTTCCCAGGCCATCTCGACTCGGCGACTATCGACTCAGCCTTTGTGGTTTTCGACATGCCGCCCTCCCAATTAAGCTAAATTTAACTTGGAAGGTGACCCTCGCTCATGAGGACACCTTAAAACATCGAGAAACATCAAGCTAGTATGCGATTTTCATGAGACTATCTAAGTTTCAACGTCTCGCCGGGGGAACCGACGACGGGAATGCACCCGTCTCATGGCCAGAGACAGAGAAAAAGCAAAATGAGTTCCGAACCAATCAGGGGCCCTGCTCCAAGGCCTATAGAGCCCACAGGAGGGCCCTAAAGGCAACACCCGTTCGTCTTAATTGTCCGTATCCAGTCCGTCCGTACAACTGTAGAATTTTATCGCGTTTTGTATGTTGTGTCTCCGTTCGTCCGATGGTGGTTCTATCGTTATATATAATGCATAATATATATAGATACATATATATACATATATCTACACACATACACACAAACACATGTATTACGCACAGTAGACATGGGGCGACCTGAGCGACAGAAAGGTCGCTTAAGATATACACAAACATACACGCACAACACACCAACAACAGCGATAATAAAAGCGACCGACCAAGAATATCGGTTAGACAGAGAGTCAGGATAAGAAGACAAAAGGACAGCGAGGACACGAAGAGGGCGTGGGAAGAGAAGCGGCACAAGGGGAATACCGTGGGATTTTCGAGGGGCCGGGGTTAGATTCGGTCCACGGACGAAGAATAGAATCGGTCGGTAGCAAACACGAGGGAAGGACGTAGTATCGGGCGGGACCCACAACTGGGTCCGGACATATATAAGTATGAGGGTTTTAGCAGGCTCTCCCGCCTTAACGGGTGGGCGGAGCCATGCCCGCCGGGAATCGCTGAACTCGCCGTTAAACGGCGATTCGAATGAGGGGTGATATCCCTGCCGGAGTGGCTGGGGTTAAAAGAGTACTAAAACCATAGCATTTAGAGAGAGACTGCAATGGTGGGGGTGCTTGAAACGTCTCAACGAGACGAACCCAATGAGGGACGGTTCGCCCGTTTTAGAATCAGGGGAAAATTTTCCAACGATTTGCGCCCATTTGTAGTTGACAACAGCGATAGGGGCACTTTTGCGTGCCTATTGCGGGCCAACGGGTAATCGGGCAGGGGTCCGACGCACGCCATTGCATTTACCTAGTCAAGGTGAATCAAACGAGCGGTCACAGGCGCTAGCGCGGAAATAGAGTGCGACAACTAAGGTGCAGGAGGGTGGGACTGGCGTTCGTGATGGAAAAGCGATTTACAACTGAAAAATGGAACACCGGGGACGACTCGTTTGAGGTACTTTCAGGATAAACGCTCAAGGTGGTGCCGGAAGGCATAAATGGCCTGGTATTCGTGCGTAGTCATCTAATAGACACACGTACATACACATATATATAGATAATATAAGTACAAAGCAATAGTGCTGTTTCCGTCATGACAATCCAACTGAGCAGTTATCGTTACGTTGCCCGAGCTAGGTTCGGGCATGGTCTGAGGCGGTTCGGTTTCCGGCGAAACTCCTCCAAATATCTTACCGACATGCTCCGGTCATTCCCGGATCATGACGTTTTAGGCGGGTCACGGGCCGACAATTTGGCCCGATCTCCGTCGTTCTCCAGACCTTTGAAATCTACCGTACCCTTAACTTGACTAGTTGTTTTCCGTGACCACTACCACTACACAGCTAGAACTAGGTAAAATTGATTTTTTCCATTTTTATCTCTACAAATTAGTTAAGTTGGACGTGCAGCCAGGGGCCTCCTATTCCCGGACAGCCCTGACTGTGACGTCTGCAGCGCTTAGGGAAGACTGGTCGAGTTCCGAGTGGCCTCCTTTCCCTATCATCAGTGAGGGTCCAATATAGACGACCGGACTTTGGCCTAACACTTGTCCCTACCGTCATACAAGCAGTCAATGCATTGGTTATGACAAAACGGTACAAAATAGCACAAACGACAATTTATAAATCATACATGGTTGATGAACACTGATAACATGGCTAATGACGTTACAACATAATATATATAACCCAACAATTTTATAGCACGGTCCATTACGGTACAAATTGATATGGAACCCGACAACTTTATACCATCCTTTATAACGGTACAACATGAAATTGAACCCAACAATTTTATAACATTAATTATTGCGATACAACATGATATGTGAACCAAAAATTTTATAGCATCCTCCATTACGAGACAACATGGTATGGAACCCAACAATTTTATAGCATTATTTATTACGATGCCACATGGTATGGAACCCAGCAATTTTATAACTTTATTTATTACGATACATCATGGTATGGAACCCAACAATTTTATAACATTATTTATTACGATACAACTTGGTATGGAATCCAACAATTTATAACGAGAGCAAAACATAACATAGTTTATCAAAAGGGACGCAACGTGAAACCCAACAAAATAGAACATTCCTTTCCTTCCCCGGGACATGATGTGAGGTCCTGCAAACCTTAGTGTACCCACTGGTCGGCACATGTCCCTATGTGTCAAGAACAACGCCTAAATACAAAAAAACGGTGTCGCTGCTGGTCGACATGATATACATCATTCCATCTAACCCCAACTGAGTCTTTTGCGGTGTTCCTGGGCAATTTTGGCACCTAGAAACATGAAAATCCTCGTAACGGGCCAGTACGGTCCTGTTACACATATACAACTAAGTGTGAACAATCTCATCTATTTTCGACGACCACTCCCACACTGCTGTATTATTGATAATAGTAGACACTGTCATGTTAGAAATTTTAACCTTACAACACACTCATGTAATACAGTGTGTTGGTGCGTAGGAGAAAATATTACAAATTCTACACACAAAAAATCCGTCTAGACTTGAAAATGTATCGTATTTACGTTACAAGCGTAGCTTACGCTCGTACTATGAACTGCCACATATTATTATAAATTTCGTTGTTAAAGCCTAGGTCTCAAATTAAGAAAAATCCACATAGTTTGAAGCACAAATACGCCTAGATTTTTTTTATTTTATTATCATTTTCAAAATTTGTCTTGCCAAATGTCTGTTCACTAAGACTATTTAATGCTATTCAATACAAAAAAACTGAAACAAGATTAATTGATTTTAGTATTAAAGTTAAGCAAATCTTGTTAGGCCTGATTCGATTACACCCCTGCCCGATCAATAATTCTCTGTCGATACATTCGAACTGTTTTTTCATACTTTTACATATATATACGGTCTGAGTCAGAATGGTGTCCAAGTTGGATCAAGCATCGCCTGGATTAAAGCGTTACACCAATTTAGGCATAAGTCTTATCCTATTTCGTTAACATATCATTTCATCTGATTGATACGGGGCTATGTCGTACTTTGTGTGCTTCAATAGTTTTACAACAGAAGTTACTAAGCAAATGTTTTAAGAAAAATGTTATTTCAGAGATATTACATTGTTTATACTGTTTAATATTATTCTATGTATTTCTCCACTTCTTTGTATTAAACGAGTTGTTATGCCACGTGTTGTATGCTACGTTCGACTCAAAAATTGCGCTGGTTTGCCGATGGTTGATTTTATTGCTGCTACTTGGTTTTCGAGTGAACTCAATAATTATGATATGACTACCGTTGCAATTGATGTTGAGCGAAGAGAATAAACTGACGAAATTTTATATTGTCGAACATTGGTGGTGGAGATCGTCGCATTATCTTTGACTTAAACATTTTCAGAAAAAACCATTTGCTATTATCAACTTATTTTTGAGATCTCAGAAAATACGCGTTTTCTACCGAAGTATTAACAAATCATGCGGCTGCACATTAAAGTTTATGCAAGAAAAGTTTTTACAAAGGTTTTGCAGCTACATGTATGCAGGGAGGTAGTTCTCGGTTCTGTATCCAGGCTTTTAAATATTAAAGTTCATTTTGGTTAAGTTTACAGCCGTGGTGATTCTTAGCGATCAGTTTATCATCTTGTCTTAACCACACTTTATTTTTGTGGTATCTTTCGAAGATATTTCGCGAAATTCTAATTTAAATTTTTTGCTAGTAAGTTCATTTTGGTTTCCATTCTGCTGCACTACTTGTTAGGATTTATTTCTAATAAGTTGCAAATAAATCGTATAGGTCGAATCTCGCGAAGGATATCATAATACTAGGCGGTTTAAAAAACGATACAGTGCACATACTATTAAATAACACAAAATTTCAGCGGTCAGTCGTAGAAATCTTACAAAATGTCGTACTTAATATATAGTACTTTTTATACCCGACAAAAAAATGTACAGTAGCACGTTAATATTACATATAATCAATATAATTTGACACATATTCTTGCTTTGTTTCTTAATAGTATGTGCACTGTATCGTCTCAAAACGCCTAGTATTATGATATCCTTCGGCCAACAATTTGCCTATACGATTTATTTGTAAACTTACAAAGAGTGCACATAATGAACCAAAATGAACTTACTAGCAAAAAAATTTAAATTAGAACTCCGCGAAATATCTTCGAAACAGTACGCACAAAAACTAAAGTGTGGTTAAGAATACAAGACTATAACTGCATCGCTAAGAAATTAATTATGCTGTAAACTTACCAAATGGAAATCTACATTCTAAAAGCCTGGATACAAAACCGAGACCTCCTGTAGCAAAACCTTGTAAAAACTTTTTCTCTCGGTAGTTTTGCAGCCGTATTAACTAGTTTGTAGAAAATGCGTACTTTTTTAGAATTCTCAAACATGTTTTTTCTGAAAAATGTTTAAGTCAAAAGATAATGCGAATCTCCAATTTTTGACAATATTTTTGTCAGTTTTCGCTCAACATCAATTGCAAATGTAGTCATATCATAATTATTTGCAGTTTGACTTGAACCAAGCAGGCAATAAATTATTGGTATACTTCTTTTGAGTTGAATGTACATAGCATGCTAACAATGTTTACACAAAGAAGTGGGGAGAAATACATAGAATAATATTAAAATATATAAACAATGTATATTTTTGCAAAATAACATTTTTCTTAAAACATTTGTTAGTAACTTCCGCCATGAAGCACACAAAGTAATGACATGAACTCGTATTATGATATGAACGAAATAACATATACTTATGCCTAAATTGGTGTACCGTTTAATCCCAGGTGATGCTTGATCCAACTTGACACCATTCTGACTTATACCGTATATACTTATGTAAAAGTATGAAAAAACAGTTTGAATATACGTAGAATTATTGATTGAAAATTTTTTTCCTAACAAATATTTGCTTAACTTTAATACTAAAATTAATTAATCTTGTTTCAGTTTTTTTGTATTAAATAGCATTAAAATGTCTTAGCGAAACAGAGCACAAGACAAATTTTGAAAATGATAAATAAAAAAAATCTAGGCGTATTCGGCGCTTCACGGATTTTTCTCAATTCGAGACCTAGGCTTTAAAGAATGAAATTTTATAATACATAGTGGTAGTTCATAACGTGACGCTGTAACGTAAAATAGTGGGGATTCCACTTTTCAAAGTCTTATTGTGTATTTTTTTTCTACGCAGCAACCAGTCACACCACTGAGTGCTGTTGTAAAGTTAAATTTTTACACCTACAGTGTCTACTATTATTATTCCAATAATATATAGTTGTTCTACAGTATGATATCGGTCGACAAAATCGCAGAATGTGTACAGGATGACTGCCGTTAACGCTAATTTCAGTTCTAGGCT
>JASANE010000105.1:0-10979 GCA_030248225.1 Trileptium ribeirensis | reverse complement strand
TACTCGTTCAGTTACGTATTGCTCTGGGAGAGAAAGCAAACCCTTGATCTGATATTGACTAACGCTCCACTCAAACTTGCTTGCGTTAAATGTACAGAAAACTTTGCCAATTCTGATCACTTTTCAATCGATTTCCTCTTAACTGGCGGCAAACGTAGTAAGCCCGTAACGGGTACAGCAAATTTCGATTTTAAAAACGCTGACTTCGAAAATATAAGGAACTTTCTAATGTCACTGAATTGGAATGATCTGCTTTATTATCTGAGACGGAATACTACGTACGGGTCAACAAGTTATTAGGTATATCATTATGCCGCCAAATTTCTGTAACTGAGATAATTCGATGGAATCTCTATTCTAGTAAAATATGTAATTTACTAAGCTTGTTGCAGATACTGCGAGCATTAAAATATTTAGGCATATATAAATATACAATAATATAATAAGCGAAGACGGTACATCCACCTTTAACAGTTTACCTGAACCGAGACCCTACCATCGGCTTCAACAAACTCATAATTCAGATCCGTGTGTTTACCTCCAACGAGGCGACCGTCACTATTGCGAGTACAGTTTTTGAAAGCAACAAGTTTTTCTTTCACAACGACATAATGGATTGTATTTGTAAAATCGTCCTTCTGGGCAAAGTTTAGCTCATGAACCTTTTTCCGAATGGCACCTTGCTGCTTCAGCTTGCAATCAAACATCGATCGACAAATGTAAATATGCGCCATTCCCGGGTAGTTCTTCAGTTTGCGGTCGTTTTGCAATAGCGACCGAGCGACACCCGACGATGACAGACGGACCTTGAGGCGAAGTGGCGCTAGAGTGTTATTTTGTAGCGATGTAGTGTGTCCGTAGATTCCCATTCGATACACCTCCTGTATTTCAGTGGATGGGTCAAGGATCTTGGAGATTTCACTTGCGTCCTGTAAATTTTTTCCGTTTTCTGGCAAACCTTTAATGACGATACAGCGACGTCGCTTCGCCTCGTCATCATCATTGTTCGGCGGTAGGGTCAATACGCGAGCAGATGCGGAAGAGTTTTGCGCAACGATTTGAGCCCAGGTGCTTGGTATGCTACTAGTATCGGAATCAGTATTGTTGGGCGCCCCTACTCCGGTTGTTAGTTGGCTTACATTTAAGGGTTTAAGTATACCCATAGTAGCCGACGTTTCAGCAGTGGCTGCAGTAAGTTTGTCGATGGCTTTAGATAACGAGGAAATTTGCGATTCGATATTATTAAGTCGATCATCTTCGTAGGATGTAGAGTCACGACTGGAGGTAGAACGTGACTGTCGATGTTTGTGTGGGTATGTTTGCCAAGCTGAGCATACAATCAATACATGGACAATTTCATACAGTTTGGTGTCGGTTTTAGCGATGTTGATGCAGGTAAAGTGGATCCAGCATCCGCAAAGATCGCACTTGAAACATTCTTTCCCGCCTTCTTTTTTACATTCAACGCAAAGTTCGCTGTCGGTCGAAAATTGAGACGACTGAATCGAATTTCGAGGTTGGCGCTCAGACAGCTGATTAGTGCTGTTGGCTTGACGTGATGATTTTTGGCAATTGCTTTGCGATGAGCCTCTGTTAGTGACGGGTGCACGCGATATGATTGTCTACATTTTTACTGATAAAGATATCAAGCGTTGTAATGAATGTATTCGTCTCCCATTCCTTAGAATACTCATAAGCGCTTAAAAATGAACAATAATTTTACTACCAGTACTGTCGGGGAAAATTGATAAAATCCAAAAGACGTTCTTTGAATTATTATAATAGACAGCAAGAAATGTTCGACCTGACGCCAAAATCTGAGTCTATAATAAAATTGCAAACTTGGCAAAATAAACGTATCTGAGATTTCAATCTTTTATCAAATTTATTTTGACCTGACGAGGTCAAACAATTTTCGAGCCCGCTAAAACACTAAAGGTTTTGTTTTGGGCTCAAAATCCCAAATAATTGTTGTCTGATGCCGTAAGATTTGTACGAAAATGCGGCAATAATTACAGTACGTTGTGGATTAACGTTCTATTCCATGCTAGTCGTGTGATAATCATTTGTTTAGTTTTAGATACTACTCCACAGTAAGATCCGTAATTTAGCAGGGTTGTTCCCGGGAAAACCACTTTTACTATAATGACACTCTTCGGCTTAACCGAATCTTGCCGTTAGCAGTGCATCTGTGCAATTTTTGTGTTCCCTTGCATTTCATGGTGGGACCAATACAACCCCTTCAGGAAACCCTGGTGAAGGCATTATGATGGGCGCATGAAACACTAGCGGACATTATGTTCCCAACATGAAATCTTGCACGACGGGGACTGACAGAACAAGTATCAACTGTCTACTTGGATTATATGCAAGAGGCAGGGCGAAACGCGCAGCGCCATAGTTTTAGGGGTTGTCTGTGCTTAAGCCTAAGTGTGTCATACTCTTCAGTAAAAATAATGTACTCTTGAAATGCATATTTGCAGGCCACTTTGATATCGGAAGTTAGTTACTAATCACTATATATAGAATTATTCTACTCAAATACATATTCATACACTGTGACTATTACAGCTAAGACCCCTTAAGTCGTCGCGTTTGAACCTATCCCTGAGCAGCAAAAGGGAATATTTCTTAAACGCCGTGGTCCTAAATGATACTTCACATGGCTCACTGCCTGAGTCCGACCCGGTCCTAAATCTCCTAGTCA
Source organism: Trileptium ribeirensis (assembly GCA_030248225.1). Lineage (NCBI taxonomy): Eukaryota > Metazoa > Nematoda > Enoplea > Enoplida > Thoracostomopsidae > Trileptium > Trileptium ribeirensis. The sequence continues at coordinate 8,272 of JASANE010000105.1, read as the reverse complement.
TAGAAGAAACATCCAAAAAGGGAATATTTCTTAAACGCCGTGGTCCTAAATGATACTTCACATGGCTCACTGCCTGAGTCCGACCCGGTCCTAAATCTCCTAGTCATAGAAGAAACATCCAAAAAGGGAATATTTCTTAAACGCCGTGGTCCTAAATGATACTTCACATGGCTCACTGCCTGAGTCCGACCCGGTCCTAAATCTCCTAGTCATAGAAGAAACATCCAAAAAGGGAATATTTCTTAAACGCCGTGGTCCTAAATGATACTTCACATGGCTCACTGCCTGAGTCCGACCCGGTCCTAAATCTCCTAGTCATAGAAGAAACATCCAAAAAGGGAATATTTCTTAAACGCCGTGGTCCTAAATGATACTTCACATGGCTCACTGCCTGAGTCCGACCCGGTCCTAAATCTCCTAGTCATAGAAGAAACATCCAAAAAGGGAATATTTCTTAAACGCCGTGGTCCTAAATGATACTTCACATGGCTCACTGCCTGAGTCCGACCCGGTCCTAAATCTCCTAGTCATAGAAGAAACATCCAAAAAGGGAATATTTCTTAAACGCCGTGGTCCTAAATGATACTTCACATGGCTCACTGCCTGAGTCCGACCCGGTCCTAAATCTCCTAGTCATAGAAGAAACATCCAAAAAGGGAATATTTCTTAAACGCCGTGGTCCTAAATGATACTTCACATGGCTCACTGCCTGAGTCCGACCCGGTCCTAAATCTCCTAGTCATAGAAGAAACATCCAAATTTTGAAAAGTAATCCAATTTACAATAAATTTTTATAAAACAAATTTCACATTTTTACGCAGCATCTGCGTTGAAAACACGGTGTTTGTCGCTGCACGTTGAACTTATATACGAATATAAGCACAAACCAGCAAATTGCGAAAACAGACAAACTAGTTTTAACACGAGTGTTATACGCAGAAAATGTCGAACAGTTAGTTGTGCACAAAATAATTTTACATACAACGGAAACATCCGTTGTCATAAAAAACGGGATACGTCACATCAAAAATAGAAACCTGACACTTCTTTCTTACAATGGATGCAGTTTCGGGATGCTTCTAAATGGATTTTTCAAACCTCCCTGGGTCAGTTATGTTTCGAGTATCTAGCGCAAAATGCGAGGATAATTTTACATACAACGGAAACGTCCGCTGTCATAAAAAATGGGATACGTCACATCAAAGACAGAAACCTGACACTTCCTTCTTACAATGGATGCAGTTTCGGGATGCTTCTAAATAGATTTTTCAAACCTCCCTGGGTCAGTTATGTTTCGAGTATCTAGCACGCGCGTTTACACATTTGATCTGCTCCGTATGGATGTAAGAATTTGGTTCACTTACCTACATTTCCGCTACCGACAGCAACGCGTGAGTTTTCAATAGATTTTACAAATTATATAGCTTGATTGGAATATGAAATCGTCGCGGAGATTCACGAAAGTCAGACTGATTTTATTTTGTGCATGTTCGACTCTGCCTGAAGTTGAAATAATCGGGACTTCAGGACACGTTCGACTCTGCCTGAAGTTGAAATAATTGGGACTTCAGGACACGGTCGACTCTGCCTGAAGTTGAAATAATCGGGACAACCAGCTGTTTCATGCTACGAGTTCCTTTGAGGTAGATGTATTCCCTAGATACCCCAAAAAACTGAATCCAATCGCCATAGTTGGTGTCATGTTAAAACAAGGCAACATAGCTCAAACCAAAACGTAAAAACAATGTAGCTCATATGGTTAAACAAAGGTGGATTGTAGTCGGTGTATTGCCCAGGGCAATTGATTTCAATGGTTTGCTGGCCTTTGAACAATGTTTCGCGTTTCTCAAAGCGATTTGAAATTTTTCCAGTAAGCCTTAACTTTAATCAATTAGAGTGGGCAAAACGTTTCTAAGAGCGACAAAGTGGCAACGACAAAAACGCAAACCGCTAACTACACGAATTTCTCGGACATGTCTCTGAACCCAATTGCATTCAGGTACCTGCTTGAGAAAAGCAAACGTAAATTTATACTAAACCAACGGAATAAATACTGCAATGACATCAGATACTGACATCAATGTCGACATTCTCCCTGGCCGCCTGTGTAGAATTTCAGCGACATGCACCCACCCCGAAGTCCTTGATACTGCTATCCATCTTCTATCCAATGGCACGTCTTCGGTAACCGTCAGCAACGCTAATCAGCGAGATAGCAATGCACTTGATACCGGCGGCCCCGATACTAACATGACCGATGTCAATTCAACATCAAATCAAAAATATCAAGGTTTCCCAAAACAACAGCTGAACATTATTCTAATGACGGATTCGTTACAGTCAACAATGGCCGGAAAATCGCCGAAATCTTCAACGGGATGATCGACGCCCCCAACTCATAAATCAATTGGAGAATAATTACGAAACTACATCGCCATCTCAGGCGCAACCAGCTATGCACCGCGCCCGACAAAACAATCGAATCCACATCAACGCTCACGATCTCAATAGCAGGCTCTCACCATCGCATTCGGATCCCCTTCTTCAGATGTTGTCAACAATCCTGCTCCTCGTGGCCAATTGCTCGCTCGTCGTTTCCGATCTGACTTCAACCATATTGTCACCCTTATGTCATATAAAGGTGGCATCATCCCGCTTCATGTGTTCAAGCTCCCAACTCGAGGTATAGATGGGGCTTTTCACATCGTCGTCCCCCGTGCTTTATTGCTATCCGTCAGTCAACGGACATTTTGGCGTGCTGGTGCTGAATATAGCCGGTTTATTCTCAACAATGCTTCAAGATATCGTGTCAGTTTCCCTCCTCGTGGTCGTCAGTCCGCTGATACTAAGTAACAAGGTCATCCGTCGCGAAATAACGTGATGGCCACTGCGGATATTCTCCGCAACGTCGATGTTGCTGCCGTGAAAGGAACGGATAACTCGAATACAATTTTAACGGCATTGGTTCAGCTCGGCATTCAGAAACTCCGTCGACGACATTTACCAATTCAGAAGACGGTCCGTGTCAAGTTTAGGGGCCGAAGAATAATGCATGCCTTGCCGTTATCGATATACTAAGCCTAAGCCGTAGTCTTAGCCTTGGCTAAGATTCCTATATGAGCTATGTACTAAGCCTAAGCCTAAGTCGGGGGCTCCCACCCCCCGAACCTCCCTTTCTAAGATGTTCTTTTTTCCAACGTTATATCGTTCGGTTCCTAAAGTTGACATGGGCCACAGTATAATTTCTACGCGCGTTGTTAAACCGGGATAAAGATTTCTTTAGCAGTTGTTAAATTTGTTGCAACGCTGGACTAATTAATAGTTGCTATGCCTTAGGGAAACCCTTATGGACTGCATATAATACTTGTTTACCTGAGCTATTGCAACAGTTGGTGCCGCAGCAAATATCGTCACTGTTTTCACACCTGAAATAAGTGATTAGCCTTGTGAAAGCGTAAAACTCCAAGGAAAACATTGGCACAATGGGTACATACTTGTTGCACAATCGATTCTATAATTATTTAAACCGATTAATGGAACCAGTGGATTTGTCCTGAAAAAGTAGTTCCAGCTGTATATAATTTGAGAAAGTATCGAGTAAAATTTCTGGTTTGAAGACACAATCGTTGTACACCAAAAAATAAATCTGTGCACAAAAAATACTTTGGACTGGCACATTCAATTGCAAATCAATTGCCAGTTTGTAAGTAATCTTATAAATTTGGTTAATCAACTATGCAGTTTTAAGATTTTGCTGCCCTAATGAACATTACTGCGGACTAGTTGTACTGTCTGAAATTAGATTCAGTCTGAAAATTTGAATTCACAAGCGTTAATTTCGTGCAAACTCATTCCGATACAGTGACGTATTACATGGACTGGTACTATCAGAACGTTTATTTCGTTCAGTAAAGCTATTTCCTCTCCTATAGGATTAAATCTATGACGGAAGAATAATAACGTTTTCACTAGGCCTATTAATAACATGGGAATCCGATGTCATGCAAAAACAATGTTTCAACAAGATTCCTCGCACGGACCGTTGAGTTTCTACAATTTTTGGTTCAACCAGAAGCCCGTTATATTGTGATGAGTTCTGCTCGTTGATATTTGTGTACCTGCATAGTCGCAAAATAGAAATAAAGGCTTCTTTTCTATAATACTTGAGATTTGGTACAAAAATTGCGTATTTTTCCCGAATAGTGGACTAAACACCCAACGGTAGTTGGGAGTAATAAATATGTATTATAAATATTCAACGTCACACGACAATGGTAAAATTTGCTGAGAAATTTGACTCAAACATCGTTTTATATTTCCAGTGAATGGCAATTTTCTAACGAGACAGTAAAATTTATCGAGGTTACCTTCTCCCCAAAAAAATAGTACGACAACGAAAACTGATCTTTACTGAATAAAATAGAAAATTTACACTCCAAGACTGATCAAGTGACTGAAGCATAAAAACAGAGGCGATCATTCCTATCGTTTCCACGTGGGTACATCAAAGGGTATCGTAGTTATTGCGTCGAAACCTTACAAATATTTACTCTCACATGAATCAGCTGGAGCTGAGTTTATTACACTGAATTGTGGTTATCAGATTAAGGTATATACCTAATGCATCGTTTACGATAAGATGGGGCTTTTATTTGCAACTATCAGCGGCAACAAAATAGCCTAAATAGACGAAGATTTATCTCTGGATATCCAAAAATATCGCGAGGTCATATAATACGCACTATATACGAAAGAGTAGGGCAGTTTTAAAACCAGTTAGAAATATGCCAAATTGATGCTCCGTTGCTCTATGGAACTACTTCTGTAAAAATGCTGCGTATGTAGTTTACTATTATAAAGAGCGTTCATTTGTTGATAACTTCAGCAGAAAGCAATAAACGTTCTGTAAAACGTAATGTTCTCTGGCGGTCTTTACTCAAAGCCCACTGCGGTGGAAAACAAACCTTGAAGACTAAACATGTGACACCGAGATATTTGCTCATAACGCCTTCAAACTGAAGAAAGTATGTTGCTACCGCCTGGTCTTTTAGCTTTATAGGGTTCACTATTTATTCCTAAGGATTTTATTTTAGTATAATTTCATTTAATTAAAAATGAAACACTCTCCAAAAACTAAGATTATATGTAATTAGTTCCAGCATGGCTTGCCGTGCATTCAGAAATTTCAACGCACGGTTTTGACGGGTTTAGACGAGTTCGATAGCTTTAGTTTGAACGAATAACTGTTCGTACAAATATTTGAATCCACGGTAAGCCGTACCTCGACTAGCCTTTGACATAGTTGTGGCACAGAATTATATAATGTAAACTATGTTGCAACAACTAACGTTAGTTTTGCCTTTTTAAGCTACGTTAGACAGAAATATTCTAATATATATGTAAACCACGATTAGCAAAAATAATCAAAAAGTGGGGTAAACTAGGTAAAAACAAAATTGGAGTAAAATTGGGAGTAGATATATATACTACTGAGGACCATTACCCTTTTGACGACCTCCTCAGGCCGACAGTTTACAGAGTTCCGAAGCCGACAGAGGTTTCATGCCTATGATGTCAATTGTAATTCCTAAACACCTTGTAATTCCTCTACAACAATATGATAACGTTTTCTACTTCGTTGGGTGCCTCAAAATTTTATTCTCAACTTAGTGTTAATCAAAGCTAATGATTTATTTTGTGGTCTTGGTATTTATCATACCAACTGAAACTAATGTATTCCCCATCGGGTTTTTAACTTAGATGTCGTCTTGACAACCAATAATATCAATGGTTTTCATCTTTGGCTGATTGAAGGCAACATTATGCCTAAAGCCTGAAGCCTAAAGCCTGAAGTCTAAACCTAAAAACACAAAGACGCTAACTCTAAGCATAGCTTGAGCTCACAATTGCAAATTCTTGTTCTTCGGTACTTATGTCAAGTATCTGCCCACAGCCGCCTGTCGCTTATCGTCGATAATATGTCACTTTAGGGCTTCAATATCAGGATAGGCTGCGGGGAAATCCCGTGTATGTACAACCACCAAAGTTTTACATAATTTTCAATTTCAGTGCTACTTCAAATCCAATTAATCAATGAAATTCGGTGTTTTCCTAGAATCCCTTTTGACCGAAATGGATCATTTTTGAAAATACAGCGGAAATTTTGGTATCATTTGAGTACGCTCGACGAGCTGCTTTGGAAAATAGCTATCTTAGTCATAATTATGACAGTTTTTTTGGATTTTTCGAGTTCCCAATGATACCCAAAATTTTAGAAAAATAATTTTTAAAAAATAATTTAAAATAAATGTATAATTTTATGTACTATTCGAGCAACCTTGTCGAGGGAAGTAGAATAGTATTGGCTGAATCCATTTACGAGTTAAGGTTTTGTGATAAAATGATCCCAAAAATTTTTTCCTAAATAAGGCAGTTATGGGTATTTTCTGAAGCAGCTCGTCGAGTTGAGTCGAATGGTGCCAAAAATTTCGCTGTATCTTCAAAAATTGAGCAATTTCAGGCTGGGATGGAATTTTAGGAAAGACCCTGGAAATGTGTATGAATATATTTTTGGTTTGGTATGAAATTATCAAAAAAACTTACTCAAAATAGATCCTGACCTCCGGAAATTCTGCGGGATTTACTCTAGGAGTTGGCCGATTTCCAAACTTTAGGCTTGAGCGATCAACGTCGTAATAGCATACCTTTGGATCATCCTAATATTTAAATTATAAATTTAAACCAATACATGCATATATTGTATACATAATTCATACAATTTATTCTATACATACAATATATATTGTATTTTAATATATCTTGGACAAAACTTAAGTGCACTTGTACTAATTAGTCGTACGTTTGTTACATGAATGGTTCTCGAATTTGGCTCGCCTACCTAACCAGAGGCATTACTTGCAATCATATCAAACAAATCACCTCTCTCAAATATCATAACACAATAGTATAGTAGAGTAGCCATATCTGCGCCACCTCCTAATATGCGCCAACTCAATGTTTAGGGCATGATAACTAGCTTATTTCTTAGTACACATTTTTCAAATTTGGACCAATCAAATCCTTAACTTTTTGGCAACCAATCACCAAAGATTAAGCAAGCAGTTCCTAATGCGCGCCATTTGCTGATTGGTTTTATCTGTTTCATTAGTTAAAATGTGATTTTTTTATTTTTTAGGGTTTTTTGTATTTTTTATTATGTTAATTATATATGATAATTTGATCGGAACGCTACGATTTTTATATCGATTTGTAGGTTATAATCTAAGCTCTATAATGATCTAAATATTAATCATTTTCAAATGATAAATCTCAACTTATTTACAAGATTCCAACATGACACAAATTTTACTAAAAAGTTCCAAATGTGCGCCGGATAGGTCCTAATTTGCGCCAGTGCCCTTAATCTGCGCCAAAGTTGAATCTAGTTGAATCGAAAGACAAACATGCTACAAAATATGTGGAACATCCATAAGCATATGCCGACAAATACGTAAACGTTTTCTATTGTTATTTTGTACCATAAAAGGAACATACAGTATAGTCTTTCACATCCTTGACTTACTCTTTAGATGTATCATAAATCAAATTTTTGGTACTTTCAGCAATCAATTTTTCGCCAAAAACTTGTTCAACCCTTATAACCGCCTTATGATTATTAAATTGAAAGTGAAATTTAGAAAGTAAATAAAGTTTAAATTTTTTCTAGTGATAAATTTTTCTAAGTACAACATATACACTAAACCGTTTTACGTCTGTGCGACTGCACGTTATGCTATTTAATAGTATGGAAGCTCCGTACGCAGAAGATGTTCCGTCTCGATGTCCTGTTCTGAAAAACTTGCACCTTAGGCCTTATCGATCCTACACGAGTCGTCATAACGGCTCGTGTAGTCTAAAACCGGGGATAACTGGAAATATGGTTTTCGTTATCAAAAACCACGGGTAACTGAAAACATGATTTTCATTGTCTAAAATCAGGGCTAACTGAACATATGATCTTCGTTGTCCAAAACCAGGGATAACTGAAAATATGATTTTCGTTGTCTAAAACCATGGGTAACGTACTTCGTATAGCTCGACCTAACGTACTTCGTATAGCAACACGAGCCGCAATAACGTACTCCGTATAGCTACACGACCTGACATGACACTATTTTGTTGAAGGGTATCACAGCCTGCTGCTCCTGTAAGACAAAAAACCAAGTAGGACTTGTTAAAAGCAATACGTAACTGAACCAAGTAGTAGACATAT
>JASANE010000104.1:0-13738 GCA_030248225.1 Trileptium ribeirensis | reverse complement strand
CTCGAGTCTTTAAGGATAAATAATTTACAGGAGACGTTAATAATATGACAAGATCGCCCATGTCAACTTTAGGGGCCGGACTTTAGAACGTTAGAAAAAAAGAACAGCTTAGAACGGAGGTTCGGAAAGAGGCAGCCCCCCGACTTAGGCTTAAGATTACTACATGGCTCATATAGAAACCTTAGCTTAGGCTAAGACTAAGGCTTAGGCTCAGTATATCGAGAGCGGCATGGCATGCATTATACTTCGATTTTCTAAAGTTGACATGGGTCCCATTTGTTATCTGTGAAACCTGAGCTGAATAAAACGACGTCCACTTAATTCAGAGCGAAGACTGATTCATTAGCGGTTAATAGTCTGCATTTCTGAAATCAGGAAGAAACAACACCGCTTTCCAGTTTACGATTGTCAACAATTGTCACCTGCAAGGGTAACGCTAATGGGAAACGTGGTCGGAGAATTTTTGGCAGGCACAATAATGTTTGTTACATTGTTTGGATAAGTAGTCAAGTCACCTAAAGTGTTACCGTGTGTTGGGAACGATAACAAGTTAATGGTAACACAGAGATTGGATACTGTCGGTTGAATAAGTCGTTTGATGAAGAACTTGGTCAAGTTTTAGCTTGTCAGTTTATGGCAGCAATGTTGAAGTCACCAACAATATGTCCTCAGGCCGGTCATTAATGCCAAGATCGCCCAAGTTGTTAACTATATCTTTGGTGCAATTATTAGAGGAACTTAGTGATCGATAACTACAACAGATAAGTTTTGCCGGGTTAACAATATCATACTGTTATCATTTGGGCATATGTTGTGAGGTTATTTTGCCACACCGGGGCGTATTTTATTTCACTTTGAATCGAGATAGTGATACTTCCGCGGTTGTATTGCCTTCATCGGATCGTATACCTGATATATACCATTGAACTAGGTATACCTCTGAGGAACCATGTCTCGCAAACCGCGATGACCTAAAACAGTTCAGTGCGGAGGAGAGATTCGTGTTCGAACAGCTTGTTACCCAAACTACTAGCGTTGAAGAAGCTGCAGCTAATTAGATGGACATTTGCAACAGTAGAAGATGTTTTCCCAATTAGTTTCCGACTGCCTGCCCGTTATACCTATTATCTTTAAGTAATCGGCGTTGGCCACAAATAACGCAGTTTGACATTTGACGCGAACGCAACCCTTGAAAACAACTAGCTCGCTACTATCAACCCACCGTTTGTTGCTGTTTGTGTCTCTGTTCGCGTCGAGGTTAAGTTCGCATGTTTTTTCCAGAGAGCCGAAAGACGTTTGAGATCATCCAAGTTCATAGACCGTCTTATATAGCACCCACCCAAGTGTCTTCGATGTTTTTGAGACGCTATGCTCCCTGTACTACTGACTTCACTACAGATGACGAGGGAAGTCGTGCGGTCAGCAATCTTGGTTGAGGTCTGGGCAGTTGTTGAATATCTGTGCCGTTTGTGCTTCGTGGTCGGATGGTTCCAATGTTGATCAGCACCGTCGATCGATCTACCAATTGCCATATTTCTGTTACCACGACGCGGTCGTTGCCTGTTTTGGGAATGCCACTGAACGATAGTCATGATCTTCGTAAGCTGGAGCGCGGGACTACACTAAGCTGCCACCACCGCTGACGTTTAAGGCATGGGCATATGACTGCAGTTCAGCAGCAGCTTCAACTGTGGCCATTGGTTTCAAATCGCTCGCAACTGCTGTTGTAAGCTCATCAAATAGTGCCTGATTGAGGTGAGCATTTGTGACCCGTACAGAAGACGGCAAAATATGTAACTGGGAGCTTGTCTGAAATTTCGAACGTTTAATTTAATGAATCGGTTGCCGCTAACAGAAGGCAAGGAGGTAATGCTGATTCCGCAGCATGAATAAAGAGTCCATGCTTCGCATGCATCGCACTTAAAATACTGGTCATCTTTTTGACCCTGGCTGGACTTAACAAAAGAATTGGCCGTTGCCATCAGGGTTGTGAGAGCTCATCTAGGCTCCGCATCTGACGCATTCAAAACACTCGTCGTCACCATCTTTTTGACACTGGCTGGATTTAACAAAACAATTGGCCGTTGCCATCAGGCTTGAGGGAGCTCATCCAGGCTCCGCATCCTTCACATTCAAAAAATTCATCGTAACCGGCTTTTGACACTGGCTGGATTTAGCATTGGAATTGGCAGTTACTATGGAGGTTGTGGGAGCTGTTTGTGGCGATTTGCTTGTTCGGCGCACGATTATTAGTGGCCTTTGAAGATACAGCTTACGGTTGTGCCAATTTGATTTGCCACATGGGACTAGTTCTCGTAAGAGAATATATTCGGAATGTTGAGCCCATGTACAGCGATTTAACGTCCGGAGACAATTTGATACAATTTGTCCTAGAGAACTTTATAAAGTTATTGGCGATAATATGAATTCTGGTGTAAACGCACCAGCACGTTTAATCTTTTTGTTGCCTTGAAACTGAATGCAATTGGGTTAAATTACGGATTTACATTTGAGACCGGAGAGACAGGCGTTAAATTCGGGATTAACATCATAATTTATTAAATTTCGAGGTCTGATACACTCCAAATAGTTGAGCTTCGAAAACGGTTTGAGACAGGGGGCATAGCCCGGTGGTCCATCCCTTTAGGTACGTTCATGGACAACACAAAGCCGGCAAGTAATTGTATCCTCTTACAAACAGAAACCATCGTCTAATCAGATATTATGGATTTTATGTCATTTTATACAGCACAAATTTTATTACTTAGTGGTTCTTGAGACTATTCATTTACAGACTCAAATCCGCCCAAAATGTCCTTGGGCAGAACCCGGCGTCTGGGTCAGAAGACGACGGTAGAAAATTGAAAATAGGAAAATTTGATCTTTCCGCAATGATTGGGATGTATAAACGACAGCTAATATCTTTAAATTATATATTATTTAATGTATTATAATTATTAATATATATAATATATTGTTAACACTGAGAATAAGTAAATATACATTATTTTTCATTTTGTAGCATAAATATTAACAATATAGACCCATTATTAAAATATATAATTATTAAAATATTTATAATTATTAATTTTACTATTAAATGTTCTTCCTATCGCTGAAATGATGTGTGCAATCCGTGAATAGATCCTCGAGAGGATTCTTACATTGGAGGAGCCGGGATTCGAACCTTTTAGCTTGAAATACTAGCCAACAACCATTACACCACAGGCCCCAGTCAACGCGCGGCTACGCTATATATACCATAGCGTAGCGGGACATTAGAAAGTGACCGGAATTTCATTATAATACCGTGAAATTGTGATAGATATTCTTTTGTGGTTGGAAAAATTCACGACCACTGGTCTAGTGGAATTTTAACAATTTTGTTTATTTTCCAGGACACAGAATTTAATATCTCTTTGTGTTTGCGATGCTTCAATGATTTCATGTTGAAAATCTGACGACAAAATTGACACCTCGATTAAGTGATCATGCTTGTGGTTTTAGCAATACGGGTTTACCCATATTTTAAGTTGTTACACAAATGCTTGCAAAATACACCGAGCTATAAAATTGGAACCAATTCAAAACTGCTGTACATATAAAATTTCTTGTTCTAGCGGTTCTTAGTGAACAAAAATTCAGGAAACTTAAATATTTCCAGACCAAGTCTAGTGCACTGGCTTAACCAGGAAATTTTGATGTGGGGCTCATTACCACTGAAGGCTCCGCAACCTCCCCCACCCCAACCGACGAACCGAATGGGCGTGGAATATTTTGGCATAAATAGGGTGAAAAGTGACAAAAATTGGGGTATAATTGCCAAAAAAATAGGGAAAAATAATAGCTGGTGTCCCAAAACTTCCCATCTATCCCACCATGTATCCCACCAAAGCCGGCGGAGCTTCGACACTCAACCTTAGCCCATTCTTGATCAACAAATTTTTCCGACACTCTTCATATTTTGTATTTGTTTACAAATTTTTGACGACCCGACTTAGGTCTGACGCAGGGCTCCAGAGTCAGCCCCGTTTTCGCCCCTATGGATTTGCTAGTGATCAATCGTTTGCCTACACTCGGCATAGTTGACCTGTGCGAGTTATTCGCATTCTTTCTATTACATCGTAATATTCAGACGTACTTATGTGTTATACGGTCTTGGTAATTTCTAAAAAATCATTTTATCAGAATTTAAAATTAAATTCAAAGTGAAATAAAAATTTAAAAAGAAACGCATAATAGTCACTCGCCACCATATTGGAACGGACCTCCTCAGATTTTCAGCCGGATGGCCCAACTAGGGACATAGAATTTGAGATCGAAATCATTGATAACCTTGGAAAAAACGACAAGTCCTTCATGTTGGAATAGGATCCCGAAGAATTTCAGAATCCCCAATTTCTTACTGTCTTATATATAAACCCAACGGATTTTGTCCGTACTAAAATCCAACGTAACATCTCAGTACGACAACGTCATAAATAAATGAAGCTATAGAACATATTCGTTGGCGTTTCTCAGGTGTAGAGTCCTGTGTTGCAATTCCCAACTGATCCATTGTATGATTTCTCGTAGGTCTCTCATTTGATCGTAGATCTCATCGATTTTCCATACTGTCTTATATATAAACCCAAATTACCCGGTTTGTCCTAAAATAACAATATAACGTCTCACTACGATAACGTAAATAAAAGTAGTCATAGCACGTATTTTTCGGCGTTTCTGTGATGTTAAGTCCCGGGTTGCGAGTCCCGACTGATCCATTGTATGATTTCTCGTGGATCTCTATCATCGATTCCTAGAGTAAATCATATACCAAACCATATAGTCAGTCAATGATAAATAATAATAGTTAATTGTTGTTTAAAATAAAACGATTTTATCAAATTGTTCAATATTATTTATACACCTGATTAGAGCTTGTTTATCAAGCCACGCGTAAAGGTGTAATTTGTATAGCGGCAACTTTTCTTGTTTCCCTTTGTTATTGGGAAACCTAAAAGGTTTATTAGAACCCACAAAGTCGAAGACAGTGGGGAGCCCGTCTCCCGGTGAGAACTAGGATTGATAAAGGTGCGGTATAAAGTCCGTTGTTTTGAAGAAGAGAAAAGACGCTTTGTGTTGTGTTGTTCGGTGAACTCTTGGAGTTCTTAAAAGCAACCCAAAGTGTGTTATTGACATTTTAAACGTGACAACATATTTTATTCGCTTCAATTAGTTTATTTTAATAATATATATAGCGCATGAGTTTGATTGATATAGAAACACCGCTCGACTACACTATAATATGTCGTGCTGGGATCAAATGATATCAACGGGCAAATAGAATGAAATAGTTTGAACTGAACAAGATAATAATTGAACTAATAGCGTGGCGATACAAGCCAGTTAATCGAGAAAAACTGGGTCTGCGCCCCTGGGTAGGCTTTATTTTCGAACCTAAACGAAGAACAACATTACTACACTTGGTATTCCATGGAGTCCATTTACAGGGAACAAAAAATGACTACTCCTGAATGGATATAATACTGTATTTTGTTCCTCTTCCCAATGTTGTAGTAGGGCAGAACCCGGTTAATTCCCAATCTCGACTGCTGGCAGTTCGGCTAAGATCTGTAAAAACACGTCAGTCTGTATTATCGTCTCCATAATACGTCTGCGAACAGCGGCTTCATCTGCTTAAGTGCTAATCAACTTTTCCAGGATATTTATATGTTACGGCTGTAGCGGGCTACGTTTATCGGCTACTATTTTCATAATCTAACGCTTAAATCTAAAAACGTTCAAGTACAATTACCATCGGGTTATATCCTTTACAAATTTGCTTGAGCACAAAAGTTGAATAGGAGACTGGATTCACTGGGAATTAGCCTAATGACATGCCGTGTGTCGCACAACCCTGTTTTAAGGAATTTTGAAGGGTTGGCGACAAGGACTATTTGGTGAGGGGACAACCATTGTTTAGACTGGACGAACAACGATTTTCATAAGAAGAAAACATGAGATCCGACAAATCTAACTATTTGTTATGCAATATAGTCTGGTTTTATGGGCAGAAGGAATAGATTCTAGAGTTGGAATATATTTTGAATTAATGAATGTGAAACGCAAATTCGCTCCGATTCGTATTGAAATGTATCGATGGGGTCAGTTTTGTTGAAGTTAGGGGCAAGGTCGGTGAATATGGGAGGGCAGTTGGTCCCAAATTATAAGTTAAAAAAAGTCTTAACACAGTGAATATCGTTCATTATCTGGAAATTTAATTCAGCAAGCGCTCAGATATATCGAAAAATCATAAGAATATATATTTTAATTAACCATTTACATCGCGAAATTTCTTATAGCAAAATTCAACAACTGCTTAGCTTCTAGAGAGCTTAAACGAGTGGACCAAGGCTGACTGCGGGCAACTGGTTGATATTGTCTATATTGATTTTGTTAAAGGCTTTTGATACTGTATTTCACGAAAAATTTCTTATTTTAAATTAAAATATTCGATATAATTGAGCATACACTGACAAACGAGTATAATTGACAAACGATTTGAAACGCAAGATTACTCGGAATTGACGGTCACCGGGCTCGTTTGTCGGCCCGTAGCCGTCTAACGGCTCCTTTCGGGAAAATGACCCGAGTACTTCTCTATAGGGAAATTTACGAGTATCCTACTGAGTCCAAAATGGCCCTAATCGCACCAGGACTTAACTTTAAATCAGGAGACAAACACGTCAACTGGAAACTAACAGCCGCTACTTACGCTAAGTTTGGCTGATGACAGTAATTCGGAGTAGATATAACTTAGATATATGTATAAGTATATATATATGTGTGTGTTTATATAATTGATTTTCACGCCCCGGTACGTCCTTTTCGCGTACCTACTGGGCAAATCCTCTTTGTCTCACAACATCGGTCTACGGCGAGAGATCTCAGTGTTTCCTCGTTCTCAACGCCCCCAAGATCGCTTAATTAGTGCCCTGGTAACCGGTCCCTCTTCTTACCGCAGAATCATCGACCGGAATTTCGCACGTCCTTGGCATCTAACGTGACCAAGCGGGTCTCGGCCCGATAAGTCACTCCGCTGAGTTATCGGAATTATTATGTGTAGAATTTAAGAAAATTGAGCATGATTTGATCGCCGCCTTTTTGAAAATGCGAGCCCTTCGCGTCAATCTTGGCGATCAGTTTTTGGACCTTTTGGCTGTAAAATCAGGAGTGCCACAGTGGACTGTGCTTGTCCCAACATTATATCTTATGTATATAAATGATTATACATCCACGAGATCAGAAGTTGCAGGGGGTGCTTCGGGGGGGGAGGCTGTGGGTTCATCAGGGGAATAAATTGTCGAAATCTCTTGGAATTCAAAATTATTATGCGTTCCAGGAATACCCCTCCCAAAACGAAATGGGTCAATTTTGAAAATATAGTGGAAACCATTTTGTAACCATTCGAATCAGCGAGGCGAGGGGGTTCAGAAAATACCCATTTGGGCAACATTTACAAATTTGTTTTGGTTTACTTGGTACCTACAATTTTCTTAATTTTTTGCTAATTTTCTTCCCGTTTTACCATTTTCCCTTGATTTTTTACCAATTTTTATTCATTTTCCCCAACTAGTTTATTTGCCCTAATTTTTGCAAAAGTTATTCACGCGCCTCCGATGCGGAAAGTGGGGAGCGGATGTGCAAAGGGATGAAGCTACCTCTAATAGACAGGGGGTTCGAGTCTCAGGAAGATAATCCTACTCTTTCCCCTATAAGCATTAACGATAAACGATATTGCGTGTATATAATGTAAACTGTAAAATCTTTGCTGACGACATTAAATTATATATACAGCTGCGCTCCAAATTCGAAAACCAAAGCTCTCTCATCTGAAACCAAGATTGAACTGATATGTGGCAGTTAAACTCTTTACCCAACAAAGTCCAGGATTCTGTACCTAAGAAGAAATAGCACCAACGTAATATGTACTTTACGAAATGCTCCCGCCAGTTGATAACTACGTTGGTGTCGTTCTAGCAAAACACCTTAAATCTTCAGCACACTGTAGGTATATTTGCAAAAATGTATCTAATAATAAATGTACTATTTCGAAGCCTTTTTACAAACAAAATAACGATCCATATAATATAGTCTATATAATGAAACCCGTGCATACAAATGTGTGAATGCACGGGTACCTATATAACAAGTTAGTTGTAACATTAGGTAACAGTGCGTTCAGAGATTTGTACGTACGACAACTCGTTCAAACTCGTGCTATCGCACTCGTTGGAACTCGTCACAAACCGTGCGTACAAATCTTTGAACGCACTGCTACCTATGCTACAACTATTACTTGTGCGCACATACATATCTTACGTAAATATCATTGCTCGATGATTCCCCTGAAATCTGTTCACTGCGTTACTTAAATGATATTGATGCTATTTGAGCTTGTGCAGCGGTATTTGACACGTAGATTATATGCTAATGCAGGTTTTGAGTCAAGGTAATATGTATCTCGACTTAGTCATCTATTATATGTCGCTAGAAGATTGACTACAATTCGGCTTACAAACGATTTTTAAATGTTTCCATAATAACTCTCATCTAAACGTGGATGATTTTCTTCAGTAGTCATATTCAAACCTGAAATATCATAGTCTAAAATTGTATAAAGATATCGATGTACAGTTTCGCAAACCACGTACCTACTTGATTCTTGGAAGTTCCTTGCCAAATTTGTCGTTAAGAAATCACTAGTTTAAGGCAGGAATTCGAATGTATTTCAGAAACGACTAAAACTGGCACATTTCTCACATTACTTGAAATTTGATAGAAACCTATGAATCAGCTGTAAATGACGGCATTCACAATTTCCGTTCTAACTAGGTTGGTTAGTGGTTATTTCAGTGGTTTTTTTATACTGGTTAAACGTATAGAAAATGGATATTAAATATGGTTTTGCAGTAAACTACTTTGTTGTCTCTGCGGTTATATTGATCAGACCAAAAGGAGCCATTATAATGGACCAGCCGGAACTCGAACCCGGGCCTCAAGATTGCATCAATTCTAGAGCACAACTACTACACCGCATCACCGACCAAATCGCGTTTAAAAACCGCTAACGTAGTGAGGCGTTAAAATGGCAGCCTATAAAAGCGGTAAAAATATTTTTAACTCTGTTCTTCTTCACACAGGTAGAAGACATGTTGGCAGATTTACTCAAAACCTAGGCTACAATGGATTAATTTCAGTGCCTCCCGAGCGTTAGGTCAAGAAACCTTCTATATTCCTAAATGGTTTCTTCAGAAAACTCATGGAACACCTTTGCTACAGAACAATTCCTTTGGTTATTTGCTATTTAGTGCCAAGGTCACAACGACCCATTTATGTTATATTTATTAATACTATTCTACATTTTTATCTATTATTTTCGGCATTAATGTATAATTTCTCGCATTACATGAAGTACCTTTCACTATTTATAAGTATTTTATATCGAACGTTAAAAAACTTAAAATGCAGGGAAAATTCAGTTTTAATACAAAATTTGTCGAGAAAACTCATGAAAAGTCAAATAATAATTTCGAATAACAATGTAATTATGATTAGTTATAGAAGATTTGAGCAAAATTAAGATGAGAACAAATTTCAGTTTTTAATTTTGATTGTGAGAACGGTAAGTAATAGTTGTAATTGCTCTATTATAATTACAGTTACCACTGGGTTAAACGCTCCAAAACAGAACGTAGCAGAATTCGTTATTATAAATTATAACTAAAATTTGAGGCCACCAGATAGTATTCCCCGTGCCCAATTACATTTTGAGGTATTGGTAAGGTATTTGCGGTTCCAGAAATTTGGAAAGCCCAGTTTTTGCTGAAATATTTTCCACTATATATACCAAATTTATATCTTCAATATGTATCACGTTTAAGGTATGTTCGTATTTAAACGGGAGGCGACTACCACCCCCATCTCCCGCGTTAATGTTGGATAACTGTCAGTAAGGCATATTATACCAAATAATTTTTACTCAAAAGACACATACATATATATACAAGATACATTGAATCGTACAAAATGTAGGTACTGATTGCTACGACGTATACAATTGTGATTTTTGACAGTTTGCATATGAAATCACACTGTTATTATGAGTGGTTTACACTAAGCGATCATATTAAATCCGAAATCTCGTAATCGTACATGTTAATTAAATCGTAGTGCGGTCTAGTTTATTACTGCCACAAATCTTAAATGAGACTGTGAGATGATCATGACAACTCAAGACTGGATTGTTTTACTAAAGGTGTGTTCACACGCTCAAACTTTTTGGTCAAATTTTGATCAAAATTTGAGGTCAAATTTTGATCAAAATTTGAAAGCATCTTTTTTTGTATTTTTTTAAGTTTGAATGTGTGAACACTTTTCAAATTTTGCAAGGATATTATTGTAGCCAATCATCGACGAGATTCATTACTTGAAAAAGTTTGAGCTCAAATTTTGTTCTCAAATTTTGAAATATCTGCAATTTTTCGTTAAAAGTTACTGTCCAAATTTTGATCAAGCAAAAAGTTTGATCAAAATTTGAGCTCAAATTTTGATCAAAGTTTGAAAGCATCTTTTTGCATTTTTGGTGAGGTTGAATGTGTAAACACTGTTCAAAATTTTCAAGCATATTCCTGTTGCCAATCATCGGCAAGATTCATTACATGAAAACGTTTGAGCTCAAATTTTGAAATATCGCAATTTTTCATTAAAAATTACCGTCAAATTTTGATCAAAATTTGATCAAATTTTTAGCTCAAATTTTTAGCTCAAAATTTGAGTAAAAGGTTGAACGGGTGAACACGCCTTTAGACAAGAAAACGGATGATATTACAAGAATACAAGCAAGACATGTGAAATGTTACATCGTGTGCAGGCGTAAGTTAAGTGGCAGCACCACGAAAGTCTTGCATCAAATTACACCAAGTTGAGTGACATGACTTCGTGTCACTGTTCTCTGCATCTGAAACAATCGCGCAGAGACAACGCCTAATCAGTGCGGTGCTACAAACGAAAATGACCGCTCCTATATGGCCGCTCTAAATCACAATTTAATGTGCAACTATAAAGAAAAGCCGAAATTAAAATGCTTTGTCAATGAGATAACGTTTGGTATTTAAAATATTAACGCCGCTACAGGGATCGAACTGTAGGATACAAAAGGTTGTAAGACTGACCTGTTGTAAAAAGTCCTTAAAACGAATTGATTTCTTCGGCTCTGGGCGTGGGGCAAGTGAGTTATATATTTATTATCCAATAATATACTTGTTATCACTGATCATATAGGAAGACAGAAAGCAGTTTACTTTGATCAATGATATTTATATATGTGATAATTTAAATTGAAATACAAAGATAGCAAGTGACACCTTGGCCAGGGAGGTGGCAAAGGGGCAGGCGTTTCCACGTTTTGCTGACAACACTGAAAAATCAGGCGACCCTGATCTCGAAGAGACCTCTTTTGGGGGTAAGAGATGATTGGGGATCCAAAGACTATGGGGGCTATACTGAAAAGATGGTGGGCCCCTTCTCTGATTTTCCCTCTCAGCCCAATCAGGGCCAGTTAAACTAAATTATGATTTAGATTTTAAGCTAACGAGAAGATTAAATATCGTATTAGGTTAAACGGCGCTGTAAAGGGGCGACCCTGATCTCGAAGAGATCTCTTCTGGGGGTAAGAGATGATTGGGGATCCAGAGACTGTGGGGGCTATACTGAAAAGATGGTGGGCCCCTTCTCTGATTTTTCCCCCTCTACCTAATCAGGGCCGAAAAATTTAACTGATGGTATTACAACAAAATTTTTAGCGAATAACGAAACCGGTGCCAAGGAAGCGGCAATAAAAGTGTTTGAAGAAAACGTTAACAGTATACCGGCAATTTAAGTTGCGCTCACACTATCAAACTTTTAGCTCATTAAAGCCCGGCCTTGACATTTTTTGTCTCCGCGTTCCCCGATTTTTGAAGACCAGTAAGATAATGTTGGTTTTAATATCAAATTTTAATATATATTTTCAAATTAAATCTATTTTAACCAAAGTCTAGAAGTATCGCGCAAAAGCTATATTCAGACAAATCCTTTATAGCTGGTCTTTTTTTAATATGACATTGCGCCATTAGGATTTACCAGGATGAAAACATCAAATGTAAGATACACTTAATAGGAATGAATTACAGTGTATAAAACATGGACTCAAATTAACCACTACATTTCTCTTTAGCTTCTTTTATATTAGTTGAATTTGAATAATACATCAGAATTCTTGCCTCAGAAATTGTATTTGTAAAATCTTGCCGATGCAATGTTTAATATAAAAATAGTGCGGACATAAACTCAATCACAACGAATTTTGTTTATGATATTTTGACGAAATTTTCCAAAAACACAATTGTGATGGCGTTATTTATGGTATAGGATTTGTTTGGACTATGATTATTTATATAAATTTCTCTATTTTTTATAGAACTATGTTTTTTAAGACAAAAGGATAATCAAGGACTCCACAGTCGCCCCATAAATAAATTCCTTACTTAATACAAAGATTCTTCTTATTCCAATCTTTGTAACCTAATAATATATGACTATATTTACAGCAAACGAATAGAATTTTATTGAATAATGAACAAAACTTATTAGTAAATAATCGTGACTTGTGGCATTCAATATAAAATTTACATATTTGATTAGTGATCATTTGTGAACAAATTTGACTTCTTACCATCTTAGGCATTATTTATGAGGTAAAGACCCGGACGCCAAGTCGTTGGATTCAGCTCTCAAAGGATTATATATATATAATTCAAAATTTAATAATATTGTGATTTAAAATCACTTAACGAATTTAGCGAAATATATATAATATAATGACCGAATAAAAGGAATGTCGCTACAGTTGTTTAGGTTTATATAAAATTGGACCGAACAGTAAACTTTTGTGTGATAAACTTATCAATAAATCAATATGTGTTTATATAATATAGACGGAATAGAATTGTATTCACTGCTAAAAGGCATTTTATCTGACAATTATTGTTGTTTAGTGACAATATAAATTTGAATAATGGTTAGATATTCGGTTTTAAAGCTAGAAGATCCATCTATGCCCAAATTGATCTTGACCAAGGTAGAAAGGGAACCATTCTGCGGTGGGAATACCACAAACAGCCACGACTTGCGTCCAAAAGCATACTAGCCCGACTGACGACGAATAAACTGACAATTACTATTCTTATTACTAGAGTGATGGGAAAATTTAAATCGTTCTTCACAAATTTAAATTTGGGAATAACTAACTTTAATGCTTGGTCTTTGAGCTAAATATTAGCATTTTAGATTGGAATTTAAAAGGAGGCACTGTCGAAAGCCAATAATAATAAGCCAGAAAGGGAAAGTTGTCATCAAAGATAAAGGGCGCCGATATAATACATCGAGTTGTAATGAAATGTTTTACTCTAACACTGTCTCACCAACAACTGTCCGTTATGGTAAGCTTTGTTCAATGATTCATTTTGCCCGCTTTAATAATGGAACGGAACCATTGGATTATGATGGCTTAATGGATTACTGTAGTATTTTTCAAAAAATATGGCATCTCTGTTGATGAGCCCGCTGTCCTGGTGCCATAAAGCTTATGCGGCGTTTACGTTATAAAGGATTCACCTTGTGAAAGATATGTCCACTCCGGGTGCCTCTGTAACGT
>JASANE010000101.1:0-36069 GCA_030248225.1 Trileptium ribeirensis | reverse complement strand
TTGTCGTTCTTGGTAGGTTACTGTATTCACTACAAGGTCGTAAGTGCAAATAATGGATCGAAATTTCGATCGATTTCGATTAAACGAAATTTCGATCGTTTTCATTTTCGCGCAATTAGATAAATTTTAAAATTCCCATTTTTTCGATTAAACGAAATTTCGATCGATTGCGATTAAACGAATTTGTATTTGAATTTGATTTTTACAAGAAAAAAATGATGTATAATAAAAAGGATTTTTTATAAAATGTCATAGCATGAGCTGAGGCAGTGGTAGTTGCTAGAAACATCGACGATGAGTTACATTTTTAAGTTATTGTTTTTCTTCTGTTAAAAGTTTAGTCTATTGTTAGAGAATCTCCAGCGTACATTTTCGCTGCGGTTAAAAATAGTGGCGTTAATAGATTGGAAGCGGATACGTATAGGGGCGAGATCGTTATAAAAGGACATGGGTATCTGCATGTTGGGATGTTGGATAGGCAGGAAAAAAGGCTGCGACACTAGACTTAGGAGAGCATGGTTCGTAGTAAAAAACGACTGGCAAAATCGAAGCTCCCACGGTAGACTTAAGAAAAAGACATTGAAGCCTGCAGTGGAGTCGTGTCTTTTGTTCGACTGTTCGGTTAGGCCTTGGGGTATCAGGGAACTAAAGCGCTTGCAACAGTTCATGGACAAGGCTTACAGATACGAAGCGTGGGGAACTCCCGCTGGTCCAAATTAAAACTGTTTCTGTCAACATGTCTGCAACAGTTTTCGGCATGCAGTGTACGCCAAAACGAGGAGAGAAGATGTTTAGAACGGTTGGAACACATCTTAAGAATGTCCAACGAACGGAGCACTAAATTCATAACATTGGGGTAGAGATTCCGGCCGTAGAGAAAGTAGCCATACCACCACAAATTACTCTAGGAAACTGCTGTGGTAATGAAACTTAGACTCCGAAAAAATGGAACAGCTGGCCGCGGACCGCTATGGAAGAAGATAATCATGAATAGGATAAATGCCATCCAGGAATGGGAAGATCGAATGCGCTCATGGAGAAGAAATAGTGGCGAAGAGACGAAGCCAGTTTAACCAAACCGAGCACCAAGGTACCGTGCGACTGGGCTGGTTGCGGTCGAAGCTTCAAAACTCGGACTGGGCACAAACAACATCAACGAAGAATGTATCGATCCAACAACAAGTCTCCGCCAATTCTGCAAGGCGAGAACATTGGATTGGGAAGCGGAAAGAAAGAACCATGAGAAAGTATGCAGAGGGACAGCAGCTGGAGTATGCCTCATACGCCGAGAAAAAATCCCATGTTAACTTGCCCCGCCATGTCAGGAGCTACGCGAGGAAACACGGGGTAGATTTGGGCCTAACCGGAGCCCGAAACACTGACACAGTGGCCGAAACAAACCGGCGTCTAAACAAAACCTACAACCCGAGTATCGCGTTTCCCAGATGGGGTGAAAAAGCGAATGAGTGGTGGTATTGATGAGAATGATGACAATGAGGGTGGAAAATTAGCTTCGAAGATACAATCTAGCTCTTACCATCATCACTATAAACCCTAGCCAAACCCGTTTTGAAAAATGGTATGGACATGTTTAAAGCGACAAAAAATCCCTCGGTGATAAAGAGGAACTAATGGTTCGAAAAGTAATTTACCCCTTTCAATATATGGATTGCACACGATTCCACGAGATATGCTTACTACCTCAAACATCGTTTTATTCAAGTATCACGGGCAGTAGTGATCATAAGAGTGATTACAAGCATGCACAGTTGGTATGCAATCAAATAGGTATTCGCAACCTTGGTGGGTATCACACAACGTTTACATCAAGAGCGATGTTGTTGTTTTGTAATGTCTTCGAAGATTTTGGACAATTCGCACTCGAAAAGTAGCATCTAGATTCCCGGCACAACATAACATTACCCAGTTTGGCACGGGACGGGTGATTAAAGTTCACCGACGTCAAACTAGATCTAATCAATGATCCTGACATGTATTCGATCTTCGAAAAAGGTATTTGCAGTGGTGTCTCAGTGATATCACACCGATTCCCAAAAATTAATAATCCATACGTGAAAGGCTACAACAGTACCCAACCAACACATTCAGCTATATATTTCGACGCGAACAATCTATACGGCTGGTCCATGGTGCAGAAACTTCCAGCCCACTTGTTCAAGTGGATGTCTCAAGATCAAATTAATGAGATTGGGCAGCAGTTAGATGTCACCAGTGACCCAGGCTATGTTTTAGATGTCGATCTTCTATATCCGGAAGAGCTCCACTAAGCAGACAATGACTACTCATTGCCACCCGAGCGAATGCAAGTCAGCGAAGATATGTTGTCCAAGCTTCAAGCAGTCTCTCAGCGTTGGGAACGTGGCTCCAGAAAAGTTGGTCCCCAATCTTAAACATAAACGTCAATATATACTTCATTTTACGAAATCTTCAACTATATTTCAATCTCGGTTTGGAACTCGAACGTGTCTTTCGGGTTGTGTCTTCTACCCGTGGTCGTGTATGGAGCCGTTTAATATTGCACTTTTCAACAATGCTCTGCTGGAAAAAACAGCGGAGAATGTGCAGGCGTTTGTGGATATCAATCTAGAAACTTGCGAATGACATTACGCGAAGGTGGTGGCAAATCCACGCAACCTCATGTCTTCAATATTCAACGAAGGCCTTGTCGCAATCAAAATGCACAGAAAAACAGCCAAACTATGCAAACCAATCTATGTTTGATTACGTAGCTCGACTTATCAAAAGACTTATTTATGATTTTCACCATAACTAAATGAAGGAGCTACAGTACCCGCCAAAAATGCAGTCGCTCGCTCGCGATTCGCTCGAAATAAATTTGTTCTAAAAATAGAGTTTTCTATTAATTTAAACATTTGCGAATGAAACAGTAATTGTATCAGTGTTAAATATCTACCTTGTAGTGTATTACCTATATTGTGCAGTATGTTGAGTTATATGTTAAAAAAGTTCTAAAGTTTTATCTTAAAAAACTTAAAATTAAACCGGCAACACAATGACCATTTTCAAAATCGGATAACCACCCTCCGCATTTGGTTCAAAACCATGTTCGACTGTTCAACATGGTAACGGGAAAAGCGTCATATTCTTCTTCGGTTTTCCATCAACTGATGCCATTTATACTGAGATGTTATGTTAATATATAACCACACTTTGGATCGCTGTTGGCCAAATAGGGTCCCTCTTTAATTCCACTTATTACAAAAGCACGTTAACACCACAGAGCGAATCTGAACGAGGAACGGTCCGAACCGACGCTAGTAGCGCTGCGATCTCAATCCAATGATACAAGGCCCATCAATTGACGGCCGTTTGGAATACCAGCATGGTGAAAGCCGACTAATATAGACATCTGTTTTAAGAACCGCAGACCAACTAATAGATTACAAACACAAATAATTATTGACAAAATTAGCTGAAACGAAACGAAAAAACATGTACGTTATTTTCTACGCTTAGAGCAGTTAGCAATGTTATAAGCCAGATGATCATGTTTGATGAAATTTTTCATACCTTAACGCGGCATCTGTTAAACTCCTTATTTGACCGATGCCTCCTAGCTGAAACATGTTGCATTATTCAATACAAAACACATATAACTAGTAACTCTATCGAGATTGCAGAACGTAGTGAAGCATAGGTACACCTACGCCTTTTGCTAGCACAGCCAATCAGCTCTCGATAACTCGATATGCTATATGTGGATATCACGCAATACCGCACAGGCTAGAACAAAACTAACACGACAATAACCTTCCTATGCCCGAAAACCCCCAAGTTCAAGCTATCAGCCTCCCAGGCCGTCACGATAAAATTGGGAATTTTGGGTCGATGAACCATGGGAGGCACCATACCCCCTTAGCCATGGTCGCGGAGCAAAATCAATACCGGCAATGAGTTTCTCACGCCCGAAAACCCATTAGTAAAACTTTTCAGTCGTCCAGGACGTCTGAGCAAAATTTTCGAATTTTGGGTCGATGAACCGTGGGGCCGCCATACCCCCGTAGAAATAAACCATGGGTTTCAGAGTAAAACCAACACCGGCAATGATTTTCTCATGTCCGAGAACCCCCAAGTGAAACTTTTCAGCCGCCCAGGTAGAAACCATTCATATGTGTATACATACAGTTGCGAACATAAATAAAAGCGAATTTTTCGCAATTAGTCCAGAACAATAACTAACAGCTGTTCAATTTCAATGCGCAAATATTCTGCTTTAATTTATGTCCGTAGCTGTACATCATAATCGCATACTAACCTAGCACCACTAGGCGGCAATTATTTATAGTTCTAATTTCAGCCATTCATTGAACTACGACGCATTCCCTAAGTGTGCTTCACACAAGTTGCAAAACAGAGGATCGCTTGCTGAGACAATACTTAAGCCGGAACATTCGAATTTGAGCACAGCGATTTCGCATATTTTATCGTCATACCAACTTGTCAAACATAGACTGCATAAAGCACTACGTAATGCGCTAATAATCCTTATACATCAGCACTGGATTAAAATAGTAGTTAGTAGTTCCGATTGTAGTTTCGTTTACAATATACTATTTCAGTTACGTTTGGTAGTCGTTTCGTTGAGCTGTATCATATGAGGCTTTAAGGCTATAGAAGCGGACGACCGAAAGTTGTCCCCATTTATGGCTTGTTTGGAACAATATCCATAATGTACAAATTTGATCCCCAGACCAATGACACAGATCAAAGAACTGTTTGATCTTCGACGATACGGCATACCTGATTTCTGAATGCATTGATTACGACAACTTCGAGTACGGGTAAATCGATTTTATGCAACGAATAGACAATGACTGTTGGCAAAACAAATCTGCAGACTTCATTATTTGTAAATATATAAGCTGCGAATGTGAACAACTGCCAATAGTCAGCTCCGTTGGCATTCAAAGCCGCGCTTCACTCGGATGACCGAAATGTACTTCTTCGCCATCATTAAAATAAACTGAGTATGATTAAAGCGGATTGTGCTGCTAAGAACTACTTAGAATGACAGTCTAAGTCAGTGGGGAAGTATGCCATATGAGGTAAGTGTGCAAAACCCATCATTTACTATAACGTGTTTCAAGCGAATTATGCTGATGAGAACAAGTTACAACGAGCTTGTAAATCAAGCGATACATTGGCAGGTGTGTATAAATCTACCATTTGCTGATAAATCCGATACATAGGTGTCACGCAAACTGTGAATAAATTATGGCAGATGCTCGTGTATGTGTACAGAATAAAGAACACTCAACAAAATGTAGCAACTTTATGAGATCAGTGTTGTATTTATACGTCACTAATATCGAAGCTAAACAATGCATTAATTTGCCTTGCAAACGCAATAGAGTAACAGTATATGTCAAAACCGTGCACAGGTTATAACATATCTCTGCGACCTAGAGTGCATAAGGGAACAGTACATTTTCCATGAATCTACTGTAAAACAGAGTTGGATTTTACGTGAGTTTTCAGCATTATCCTATACATTGTGAGAGGCGCAGTGTCCTTTAGTTTTGAGGGGATGCCGGATCCCTCGCTCCAGTTGGAAAGAAAGTATTGGGGATCTTCCCGTTGCAAGACGGTATTGGAAACGTTCCACCTTTAAGGGGCGGTCGGTTGGACCCATCCCATCGGTGCAATCCAGTAGCCCGCAAACAGGGGGTATTTCGTATAGCTTCATAAAACTGGTGGGCTGATAAAACCCATGTAAACAGGAATGAACCCGTCCTATAAAAGAATGCGTAGTAAGGACTCAAACGACCGTGACATGCAACGGGATTAACATTAACGATGTGGGAGAAGTGTCACCCTCATATACGCATTCACGACAAAATTACAAGTACACACAATGCAACAAACATCTGCCTATACTACACAAGTCAATAACATGCGATATCAAACGAATACTTTACCTCTTGCTTTTCAAGTTTATCTTGTTCGTTGATTCGCAGCAAAATTTCATTCATATTCGTTTCTAATACCATACCGCCCATCACAAGTTCATTGAGAATAAAGAGAACCTATGAACACGAAAACAGAAAATGCGTCCAATCACAGCAATAATGATGAATAAAATAACACATTAAATGGTTAGAATAAGTTTCTCGCTATGACATACATCATTACTGCGGAAAGCTATTTAGCCGTCGTCAATCTTCAATCAACAACCTACCGTACATATGTGTATGTACAAGTATCTTTTCTCACTGCACCATGCGAATATGATGTGTCAAATTCGGTGCAAAGTGCACTCAATATAAAATTAACATGCAAATCGGAAGCAATGCGAACAATGCCTCACAGACATCATGACAAAACCAAACACCAGTGTCACGTTGTATATACACATATCTTAACATACTATTCATCATTTCTTAAGATCCCGTCATCACTCAAGTTCATAATATATAAGTTTCATATTTCATTCGTTTAATAAATCATAATTTATTCTGAATTCCGAGCTATTCTAACAAACTTGCTATTTTGCGAATGTGATGTGCATATCAGCATATCGATAAAAATGTGTATTACTGGACTTTTGTACGGTAATTTATTCCGAATTTGGAGATGTAATACTTCATACTCATTCAAAAATGACGCCACGCACAAACCATCATATCTACAATCAAAACATAATAAAACAATTATCTGATTAATTACACAAAAAGAAAAATTATACTTAAATTTGAATGAATAAAAATACTAAAATTTGAAAAATCATCTTTTTATGAGTTCTAGAAACGATCAATTTCTAGCATCATGCTTGCATTAAGCCAATTCACTAATATGATCCATGCTCAAAGCGAATAAACACAGCGGCAGTCCCAACTCAAAGCCGTGACGCAAAAGCTGGCTATACCACGTCCCAGCTATTAAGACTGCGGCACATTTACTACACTGGTGAGTCATATCGCCTGACGAAGCCATGAAGCGTGTCAAGGTTAACCAATGCCACCCATGGTTGTGTCAATGATTCAACACCAGCCTAGAATTTCTACGATCTCGGATGAAAACGGACTTTGTATTCACAGACTCTTTTTTGTCTCTTATTTATACATATATGAAACTATATTTAAAGTTAATTTCTAGAAATTAAAAGAAAAATCAATATCTCACCAACCTTATCTACATGGAATATTAAATCAAGTTCACAAACATTTTCAAAGCACCGGTCCAGTGTTTCCACGAACACCTGGAATCAAGCTTTCAAAAAACTGCGTTAAGTGTTAGACACCAATAAATAAATAAATAACAACTTACAAGATCGTATAAGCGATAACGTGTAGATACATTTCGTTGCGCAATTAATTAGTCGAAATTAAGCATACCAATCCGTTATACTACATACAATAACAGCCAGAAATGTCCTAAGATCGCGGTATGTCAAAGCGCTGCTCGCTCAAAAGTCGGGTGTCATTTATGGTGCGTTCCGTATATAAATACTTCGCAGGCTCGCAGTGTAATCAACTTGTACCATCAACATTTGTAACATAATTAGGCATTGCACAATTCAACAAGGTTCTGTTCGGAAAGCTACAGTGATGAGCTCAGTAAGACATGTCTGACAAAACAAAACTGTTCCACAGGCAATGGCAACCAAAAACTTAGTCGTAAAAACAATTTTGATATTTTTTACTTTTGTTTAAAAAATAAATTTTAAATTTATCTTTGATTTTTTAACCATAAATTTCGTAACAGATAAATAAAGTGATACGGTAAGCGTGGCATACGATAACACATTCCACCCTTATTACTTAAAGGCTACACAGAAAAATTAGGATAATGCTTGCTACTTAGTTAAGAATCACAGCATCGATTCCTCGTTACATAACAAATTTCACACTTAATACGGTAGTTTAACTTATAGCTTTACCACAAATTAAGCTACAGAAACTAACTTGAATTAAGTCCAAAATGCCAAGTTCACTCTCAGACGAATCGACACAAAATACAAAGTAAAGCGTGGCATAATGACGATAAATTAATTTGTAGTCTGATCCTCCGATCAAGCTGAAACGAAACACATTTATAATTGCTGAGCAGAAACGTCAAAAAATCAATATATTGATCAGGTGAAGTTTCAGCAACAGATTTTCGAATTACGATACACCGAGAAGATTAGTCATAAAATTTCAAGCTTAATGACACAACCTTGTATGTAATACAAGAAAATGGAACAAATTATTTCAATCCCATGCAATTCAAGCTCATATATACTATTCAACGTCGAAACACAATTGCGTCGTGGAAATATACATTTCGTCTACGTCTATTCAAGGCCTAACAAACAATACAAATTTTTAATGTCCATTACTAGAATGCAGAAAAGACAACAAAACCCTGTAATCTTGATGCAAAACTTGAAGATGACAAGCTTACCGAGTTGGGAGATGCGATCTTATTGCGTTAAAACTACAAAACTTATATGACGAGTTAATAGGCATTCGTCATTTAAAACAAAATTTGTCTTACTACCAAAATTCTTCGATTTGATATGATATGATTCTTTTTTTTAATTAAAACACAACTTTACCTATCAATATATTTTCCGCCTTCGAGGAAATTACATACGTTGTCATCTCGCTTAGAGACAAGCTGGAACGTTTCGCGTACAATTTGTTGTTGCTGTTCTTCAGGCTGCAACATAACGAAGAAGCAGTTAAGTAAAGATGTGTGTTGACAAGCCGTATTACTGGAGCAGCAGATATATATAGAGAAGTGAGGAACGAGCAATAATGTCCATTTCGCTAACAATTACGCCAAAAATCCTACAATCGACACAAAGTGAAGCGACTATTTGACTACGATATCAATCATTTTGCTTCCAGGTAGTGTTGTGCCGGGGCAAGAATTCTACCGGGACCGGGCCCAGGGATAACCGGGGCCGGTGCTGGCCGAAAAATACTATGTGTTCGATTTTTCCTCGAATATAGAGCATATATACCACATATACATACATCCCCACAGGGGTGGGAGCGAGTAAAATTCCCCCGGGATCTGGATTTCCCACCACCGCGGAGTGAGGTGAACTCACAGGCGAAAATTTGACACCGGCAACCAAAAGACGCCCACACTACCGTACCGACCCCCCAGAAAAATTTCGCCGGCTACCGGGGGTTACCTCCTCGCGGGGGGGTTGTACCTTAATGACATGTATGCCAATATGCCAATAACCAAATTATGATATCCGAATTTTGTCCGTATACGTAATAATCATGTTGAAATATATATATCTAAAACTCAACACAAATCGTTTCAACATTTTAGTTTATTAGTTTAATAAACTGTTCGTTGTGAGCTAAAGTTTACAGCAAGGTGTTGTGGAATTTGGACTATGCTAGTTAGTAGCGAGCATTATATCTTCAGCTAAAGCTCCAGATTGTTTATCCGTTCTACTAATTTGGTACCAAAAATAGTTTTTCTGAAACAGTACGGCCCCGCCACCTATATTTTACCTTTACCGGGCCGGGGCTTCGACGTTGCCCCGGCCCGGGCTAAATTTGTTGCCCCGGTACATCCCTACTTCCAACAAATGTAAAGTCGTTTGCTGTAAGCACTTGCGAACTCACATGTGCAGTGCAGTAGATGACAAAGCGTTTCGTGGCCAGAACTGAGAGTAAGCTCACTTGGGTTAAGTTTCGTTTCAAAGGCCATTTATTAGCACTTTTAGCGTTTTTCGATGAAAAATATTAAGTTCTAAAAAATTTTAAAATTAGGTGGGCGCTATTCACGGCAACCGTTTCAAGCAAGGCGGGCCCAATTCACACCCTCTAGAAAAACGGTGCCTCCATTTCCGAACCACCGTCGGAAATGTGTCAAGGAATGGAGAAGCCAGCATGAGGTCTTTTGCACCCGCCGCCGGTAGTCTCAGTGCTGGTCTGTCCAAATTGGGGTGTGGGGATCCTGGCAACAACAGGGTTTCTCCGGTTCGTCAGTCCTGGAAAATTTTTGGACTTTCTTGGTTCATAGCCTCTTGGCAAAGATTCTTTGTTTCCGCTCAGTAAAACACATTTAAATATATAACACAAAATTCCAAAATTTTGCAAAATTAGTTTCAAAATAGCTTTGTGTCTCCGCTTTGTGAGCGTTTCTGACATGATTTTAACCGCATTTCTCAAAATTGGCAGCCCCTGGTTCCGAATCAGGGCACGGTTCATCCTCTCTGGCAAAATTTTTAGAGAATGGACAGCCCAGGCAGTGTATGGCAACAAAAATACAAGAATACCCACAAGAAAATATAACTGCTGTATCTGGCATTTGTTCGTAAACCTTAATGGAAACTGCTAGAAGTGGTTCGCCTTAACCAAAAACAGATATATATACAAAGAAGATTAAGGTATTCACAAAATATATAACTAGTAACTCGCGAAGCGAGCGGAAACGGACCGCGTACGGCTGCTCTGCATTTACTGACCATCTTGTCGTTCCAAAACTGGGTCCCTACGCCCGCTTAAAATCCCATGATAGCAATTATACACCGGCAATACTTCACGCGACACTATGGTTGATTTAGTCATACCTGTATGAAACTGAAGAACTCTCTATTTCTTCATCTAATGACCAAAAACACAAACAAAAACGTTTGAAATGTATAAGACAATTTTTAAGAAAAATT
This sequence comes from Trileptium ribeirensis, assembly GCA_030248225.1. Lineage (NCBI taxonomy): Eukaryota > Metazoa > Nematoda > Enoplea > Enoplida > Thoracostomopsidae > Trileptium > Trileptium ribeirensis. The sequence continues at coordinate 25,406 of JASANE010000101.1, read as the reverse complement.
ATAATTGAAGCGTGATTTTTACGTATTAGGGCCCTTGCCTTATTCGACACACACCACACGAATACAATTGTATTTATCTTATTTAGCAACCTCAAACACCTATACACACGTTTGATTGACATACATATTATTATACATCTATTAGAAAAGTTGCGAAATTTTACTATTGTTTGCGCCAAAATTTACCAAATTTTGCTCCATACCGTCTGGTAGGGTTAATAACACACCCAATATGGTGTTCAAACAATGCAAAAAAACTTGACTCATAGCTCGAAACGACAGCACTGGAAAAAATACATAAATCAAAGCTGCATCTCTCAGTAAGAGGTGTTTTGGCTATGAAGACTTTATGTCGAGATATATATAGGTCATGAAATGTAGATACAGAGATGGCCAAATATCAAAAAATATGACTATTTGCCATTTGGAACCAATGTCGACCAGGAGGATGTATTCGGTGGGTTTATCGTCCAAAGAAATAACACAAATAGATGGAATTTATGATCAAATAACAATTTATGCATGCTGTGATGAGTTATGATATCCACAGACAGCCAAAAAAAAGAAATTTTAACGATTTTTACAGATAGCGAAGCTATAGGTGGAACTCCGCTCGCTCCGTTTCAATAATACATGTGAAAGATATAATTTCGCCGTTACACAGCTCTGTAATATTAAAATCTTAAGCAGTTCGCCTCAGTAGAAAATCGTGATGTCCAGGGTATCCCGACCACAGATATATATCTCCCAACATTAGTGATCGTGTTACAGTTCGGAGCGATATGCTGCGAAATTTATTATATACTGCAGTCTTACAAAAACTGCTTTGAGACATTCCTAGGTTAAGGAGATTGGCGTTTAGTTTGATAATTGACAAGAACCGCACAGATAGCTCGGATTTCTTGTTGGATGGCGAAAAGATTGAGGAAGTAGAGGAATTTGAGTACTTGGGGTCCATGATCAACAACCAAGGCAGCCGCACTCTGGAGATCAAAAGGCGATTGGGAATGGCGCGCAGTGCCACAGAGAAGATGGTTGTCACCTAACGTAGCAGGGGAATCAGCACAGTTCTCAAGCTAAAGGTTCTGTGTGTCACAATATTTCCCACAGTCTCTCATGGTTGTGAGTCCAGGGCAACCACTAAAAAGTACCGCAGCAGAATTGACGCTTTTGAGATGTGGACATATCGGAGAGTGCTCCGTGTGCAATGGAGAGACAGAAGAACAAATGATTGGGTGTTGGGTAAGATTGGGCAAAGATGAAAATGTTAGAGCAGATGACACAAAGAAAGTTGTGATATTTTGGGCATGCTATTCGTCGTGGTGGTTTTGAGAAGGATATCATCCAGGGAGCTATCGACGGCAATCGAAGACAAGGAAGACCAGCGACATCATGTACCGATGACATGAAAAGATTGACGGGGATGAGTCTGGCGGAGGCATGACGATCAGTCTTGGATCGAGAAAGATGGTGTGTCATTGTGAAGACCACAGCACTGTGAATTTCGAGCTACAATCTGAGGGCGCATAAAACACCCCAAAGAATTTGTTTTAAAATTTTTAACGAAGTGAAATATATGCTTTTTGTAGGTAATGGATTAGTTTATACGGTTATTTTACATATCAGAGTGGGGTGTTAAACCTGTGTATGTCGTTATATCTCTGAAGCAATCCAGTGGGTAAAATGAAGATATAGACTTTCCCGGTTGCATGTTATCGGTTGCTGGTTACGTTGAAAGCAATGGTATTTGTGCTGTTTGCAATAAATGCAGCAAGTGCAGTAGGGCGTACAATGTGAAAAATAGGCCTTGAAGTTCCATTACTTCGTTAATATTAATTTGTAAATTATATACGAAGATTTCTCGTCTTCTTGTTCATTAGAGTAACACAGTCCGTTCGACTAAAGTGCGTTGCAAGTGAGCCTCAAGTTACCCTTGATGTATTGCTAGCTTATTAGTTCAAGACTTTGAAATATACTAAACATGACTTTAAAAATTATAGTCACTAAATGAACACTAGCCACGAGCACTCCATTTCATACAGCTTCCCGGATAACTAACAATTTCTTTTAAATTGTGGTTTATATGAGAATTCAGAGTTTTTCTATATTTTTCGCCATTGGAGGACAATACAGATGTAGAAAATGTAAATTGATATAAATAGAATGTTGAAAGTTGTAGAAAATATAAATTGCATTGAATTCTAATGTATGGCTGGTGTTCTTCAAACGTCACATTGGTTTTAATAATATGCCGTTTCTTGATTGCTGCAGATAATGGATTTACCGAGTTATTAATATTTATTTTTTATGTTAAACAGGTTGAGTTCATTGTTTTAAAGCTGAATGACGCGCCATTAAAAAGAAAGACGATAATGCTCAACTGTGCGTGGAATAGTCAAACTTTGGTAGTTTTCTATTTAGTTGTTCGTAGAGGGCTAAATAGGTTTTGTTGATTTTCGGAGTTACTGCGTACGGTAAAACCATTGGTGTTTGCGATTTATGCATTCGATGTGGCATACGTTATACCCTACAAAATGCAAAAAATTAACCATTGAAGTTATAGTTTCTCTTTGCAGCTGTGATTTATAAATTATATACATAAGTTTCGTCTTTTAGATCATTGGAGCAAGCAATAAAAGCATATTTTAGCTTTTTTAGTTGTGCTGCATCTGACCGTAACGTTGTCCTTAATGTTTCCGAGACACTCTTATGGCTTAGGAATATCGACTGGGAGCCTGAAATTAGTGACTTGGCGCAAACTATCCACACTTGCTCCGTTACTCTTCGCTGCATAAACAACTGGTTTTACTGTAGTAATTCAAACAGTAAGGACGAACCAAAATGAAGAAAAGTATACTATTAATATTACAACTTACATAGTACTGATAAAATTTTAGTAAACGTGGTTTTCCGTGATTATTAAATACGAGGATATTTTTTATCATTTCATAAGTGTCATATAAATCCCTGAAACTACAAACATAACGTTTTATACTAGATGCTATGTTGAGACTGTTGGATTTAGCACCATTGATCGTACCATTGTTAATGCAATTTATACTTGACTCTTTAGAGCTGGAGTTAGCATAAAATATTATGACATCAAAAAAGAGAAAGACCTATAACCACGATATTTATTATTTACACTCACAGTTCTCCACACTTACAAATCATCGCGATCATTATAATATTTTTTGCTGCTTGGTTGCGGTGACAAAAAACCAGACTTACGCGAACGTTAACGCACTGGATGCGCAAAAGATGATCTTCGGTGGAAAGGAAAATTCGAAACGCGTGTAATAAATATTCTTCGGGCTACGGCGAGATCCAATAAAATTACATGGCGAAATGGTCCTGGGCGAATTGTGTACACTAGGAACGGTGAACCCGGTAACGGGTAAGCCACACATCTCGATTGACCACAAAAGGCACATGAAATTGATACGGTATATATGCGGCCTTGATTGCCATGCTACTGGACCTGATCGTTGCGTATATGGTGCCAAAGTTACTAATGCTACCGGAACGTTGAGATTGGTGGGACAGATACCAACGCTCGCGTCTACTCAGTCGGTTACCGCTAGCCATTAGCTGCAGCTGAGCAACCGCATCCAGCTATATTGGACAAGCCACAGTTTCAACGCCCAGCCGGATATTTAAGCGAGCCATGGCAACCGCAATCGGCAATAGCGTTGAATACGTATTCAAAATATTCGACAACTGCAGCCGACAAAAGTCATCGATGACTTAGTCACAAGAAATTCCTCACGCTGCTCGCTTCCGACAGATCGGTTAGGCTATGAACACCCATGTTAACGTGAGAACGCAAAATCTAAACTTGTGGACGCAGGGATATGAGTCGAGCGCTGAAGCGCAGCAAGAGGTAACAACGGAATTACACAAACACATGGCCGACCAACTAACGAGAGAACTTGTTATTGCGACAGGCTGACAACCGTTCAACCTACATGCGCTCGATCTTGGGTCAATCCCGGGAAGACTCTCGACACCGGTTGATCATCAAATATCCAGAGCGATAAAGAAACCGAGGAGGGAGATGATTCTGCGAACGGTGACGAAGAAGAAATATATTAGGAGGCGAAAGATGAACTTTGGGACCTGGGTTTGTCGGTAGTAGCAATGGTAAAACGACGCGTACAACGAAACCAGCTGTAACTGCACCGCCGGAGGGATCGGCGCAGCGGTAGCACCGACACCGTCAAAATCTGGTCCAATTACCGAAGAGATGCCGTCAGCATGAAAAACGGGTACCACGGACACGCTAATGACGATTGCGTCGTCTATATTGCATCCGATTATCTCAAAAGTAGTGTTAATGAGACGAAAATCCCCACCCAGTTCAAAAGGAAAACGAGGCAACACGAATAAAGGGCAGCGAAGTAAATACGTTCAGTGGAAGGTAAGAGATCAGATTTAGAACGTAAGGGTAGGCCGGGTTCCGTCAAAACGGCACGAAACGACCCCGGAAAAATGGCACTCTTTCGAAAAATGGAACATCGCAAAGCGTTAATTCGAGGCGACCACGGAATACCACTATTGACACAAGAGCGTATCAACAACTAGCACTAAAGGCACGAACGGGCACCATGTTATTTTGGTAGGGGTAGGGTGGAGGTATAATTTTTATGTAGGCTATCTGTATTTAAATGGGGACGCGATTTGTCACCGAAGATTGCGCGGTCCGAGGTGTGGCCAGCAGAATGTCAGTGGGAAAGCCAGTATTGGCACGCGTTCTTTTAGAAAGTGATTTGTCTTGCGAGGCTGCGTGACTACGGCTAAGCACTCGTGTTCCAAAGACACGGTATAAAATATTTATTTTAAGTAAACAAGTATAATATGCGACGCACTCTATCGATACGTAATTATTTGCGGGATGGCGTTATATTTCTGTCCACTACTATTATAGCCTATTTGCGACGCGACCTTATTCATGTCCCTATACTTTTTTCGTTTCTTGCGTAATATTAATTTAGGGTTTAGGTTATATATTATATACTTTATTTGTTCTCTTGGGAGTTTGATACAGAGTAACGCAACCGCAGAAACACCGTATATTCTATTTTGTTACCTTAACCTAAGGACTTGGATTTAAGCTGTTTATTCACCCCCATTTTATGTAACGCACACCTGAACGGACTGCACGTGGGTCATGTATAAACTAGGTTGTCACGAACGTAAACAAACTAGTTGGAACTTTTTCGCCTCGCCCCCCAACATCCTAACGGAATGCTGGCAGGAATATTTAAAAATAATCGAAAGCGCTTACGACGGGTCGTCCTAACGCCACGCCCTGCTCACTCACCCCGGATTCTCAAGAAGTTGTTCTTTGTTCCACTAAACTTACTCGGTTTCACTTAGTGGCGCTAACTCGGGCCGAAATTTGTATAATTAACGCACCTGCACAACGCTTCGTCTATCATGGTGCTAGGTGAACAGCGCCACGGCAGTAAGCATCAACTCGACCATGGGTTGAACAATTTGGCGCATTAACTTACCAACTTGCTACACCGGGAGGTGCACGGCTAAAAGCAGAATGACGCCATAAGCGGCCAATATTTTCAAACGCAAAATGCGTGAACTGGAGCGTGAACATCCGGAGAAACCGGAAAACAAGTCGCGACCGCATCCATCCATCCACCGAGTCGCGACCGCATACTTCATTGTATGAGCCAACGTCGTCATCAGCACCGACAAAACGACGTAGGATTCCTTAGGGTGGGGAGCCGGCGGATGTTATTCCAGCAGGTTTGACGTTGACGGATCCGGTACAGCCGTGGAATTGCTGCATGGATCTCGGTTGGCAGTTTTCACCACATGAAGGTTGGCATTTGCAAGTAATGTTTTATCACTTCGATGTTCACAGCCGAGTGTTTGTTTTCATGGTCTTCCGTGACATTTGACGCAGCGCATCCGCGGGATCAGCAGTGCTTTTCGTGACGTCTTGGAAGACTTCCTGCGAACCGTAGAAGAAGGTTCAGCGGCAAGCGTCTGGGATATCAAGTATCGGATTGTTCCGGCCGAACAATACATGCGTAGTCATGTTTTCTAACTCGAGCTGACTAGGCAGCTATGCAATATCATGTTGCCGCAATTGGCCATGGAACTGCGCGCACGAAACTTCGAACAAATGGCTATGTGCAACCCATGCATACTACAAATTCGGCGTGTGTTCTTCTTTCCATTCAGCGCGCAACTGGCCCATAAGGCAAGGAGGTGGCGTGACGCGAGGCGATTAAGCAGCTCGCATCGACGAGCAGCCGAAATCCAAGAATACTTGTTTCCAGCACATGTTCGATACGAAGGGTACTGGAACCGGCGACAGGAATTCGAATATGTACCGACAGCATGCGACGAACAAGGTTATTCACTAGAGAGCGAAATTACTCCAAGCCCAGACGACTACGCATGCTAAGGGAGACCTGCGACTCGGCTGAGAGCCCGATCGTCCAGTCGAGTGAACGACAGCGACGCGGCGACGATGACCGGACGACGCGCTGTCGCGAATGCATCACCGCAAAAAACCATAACAGCGACCCTCACGAATTATAACAATTGCCGAATTGAGAATTTGCGATTAGTGAAGTTTTTTCGGGATATGACAAATCTGCGCACAAGTTACGAAGACAATTTCGCTCAAAATTCTACGGCCGCTGGCTCATAAGCCGAACTATAGCGATAATAACTGCCGTGAATTTTGTGCCGAAAAATATGATTTGCGTTTTTCTTGTCGTGGATGCATGTGATAATATAAAGTGCTTTATCATAACGGGCGTTAAAAACGTATGCATGTATTTTTCTTCTAATATCATGTCGCAAACTGTGTCATTATCTAGTTACTGGATTCTGGAACGGTATTTCCCAAGAAGGGGTATGTCGGATACTGTTATATTTTAATGACTGAATGGGGGTAGGGGTTGGATGGGACTTCTTATGACGGCTACCCGTATTTAAAGTAGGACGGGATTCGTCACTGAAGATGTAGCGTTCGAGGTGTGACCGGTAGTATGCCGGTGGGGAAATCTATGGCTCGCATTCTTTTAGCGTTTGCTTATCCTTTGCTGTACTGCGAAGCGATTGAGCAATACGCGAGACTACCTCTACTCACTCCTGAGAAAGACAATTATCCACAAAAGGCGGCAGTGAAAATGTTTATTACAAAGTTAGTCAACACAAATAAGTATGTTCCTTTTTATAATAAGACATTATTTTGTACCGAAGCTTTAGCTCACACCTTATGCTTTTTGCAATAATTTTAGTTCTGCTCTTTGATCCCGTCCGTCTAAGCCACTCAATAATTCAATATTTAATTCCTTTTGCTCTCATTTATTTGTTTCTTATTAGTTAAGATTTAGGTATCGCTAACTCTATTAATCTTTTTCTGAGGTTTACGCCATTCGCCCCCGGACAGCTGACCAAAGTGCGAGCATCTGATAACCTCAACTTAGGTATTTAGAATTACGCTAATTACTGATCTTATTTAATCCGCAGCCCCCAGATGGCTGACCACGACGTTAATTTCGATTATAGCGATTAAGATCTAGATTAGTTATCACTTTGATTACTGCTCTTGTCAGTTCATACAGCAGACCCTCGGATGGCCACTACAGGGTTATCTAATTACCTGAACCTAATTAATTAGAATCATCACTAATACGGTCGTTATGTTAATATGCCTTTCCCTGGAAGGCTGACGCGATACGCTATTATAAAAACTGTGTAGTAGCGGCAAGCTACTACTCAGTTCTTTTTTCAAGATCTTTGGTCCCCGGACGGCTGGCCAAATTGGTAATAGGAAAGGTACAAGTAGCTAGAGGCATTTCCGATACTTCATGCCTTACATACCCGGTCTACTCAAGAATAGCAATACTTGTTATGTCGCTGTAGGAAATCTTTGCCACAGTTAACGCGATATTGCTACTCCCCGGACCCATTTGAGCTACTCACCCCGATGATGTACCTGTCCCTGGAGGCTGACGCGATACGCTAATATAAAATTTGTGTAGTAGTGGCAAGCTACTACCCAGTTCTTTTCTCAAGATCTTTGGCCCCCGGACAGCTGGCCAAATTGGTAATAGGAAAGGTTCAAGTAGCTAGAGGGATTTCTGATACTTCATGCCTTACATACCCGGTCTATTCAAGAATAGCAATACTTGTTATGTCGCGGTAGGAAATCTCTGCCACAGTTAACGCGATATTGCTACTACCCCGGACCCACTTGAGCTAGTCACCCCGATGATTTTCATTCGACGCTTTTGAGCCAAATTTATAAATATTACTAACTAATTATAGGCTAATACGCTAGCGACAGTACTATTATATATTTAACTCTAAGATTTTTAATTGAGAAAACTAGTATATATAATAAGTTAAGGCTAAATACTCGTTACGTAATTGTACCTAAGTGTGTAGCCCTGAACCAATTTTAATTAATTCTTGAACCAAGACAATTGACCATGAAAACTTTGAACATAGATCGATACTACAGTAACTTTCTGTCTAAAGCGTATTTCTTTACGCTAACCCGAAGTAAAACAGTGAAGTAAGCCGTAAATCACACTCCAATAGCATAAAACTCGAAAGCCAGCGATGAACAACAAAACAATACAGCGTGTCGGCTAGGCTAGTGGTTTCCATTAGCGAGGTAACCTTTCAAACAATTTAAATCAAAATTTTAAACTACAATAATGACTATTCGTATAATTCTTTATACGGGGTTTATAAATATAACAATAGTCTTTGACCCAGAACGCTAAACCCTAGACGCTAGACCCTTACGCTAAACTATTATTAAAACAAGAAGCAATCTACGCTGTCTAATTTCTGCCGCTGTCGCTACAAATCCTCCATCCAGACTGCAAAAACGACACAAAACACAGCTAACAATATGTTAGCTAATTGCATCTTACAATGATGCAATTAGCTAGAAAAGAAAACAAAAAGGAAACAGGAAATCAAAAGAAAAAGGACGCAGTAGGGAGGGAGGGTTATAATAACAAAATTAGTGGGATCCGGGTTTTTAGGAAAATTTTGGGATTTTAGGGCGGGTTTGAGCCGAAATTCTCTCCTGTAGTCTAGTGCACCAGCAATATATACAAACATCATACCCTATGCTTACCTGTTTGCACAGCTAGCTAAGCAATTAACTTGTGTAATTATGGTTTCTTTCCTTTTACTATTTCTTTCATTTTTGTTCTAACTTTACTTTCCTCCAAACCTTCCCCCAAGCCCCCAATTATTTTCCCCATTCATAAAACTTATTTTTTTTCTATCGTTTTCCTATATTATCTTTCCGTGTTTTCAATTCACCTAAAATCGCCATTTTTCTTCCTTCAACATATATCCTATCTTACGTTCTCCGTCCCCGAATACCTTCCAAACTACCTCTCTTCCCTTTCACAACACCCTATTTTCTGTATTTTCCTATCCTCTTCACCATTTTCTTATCCATCCAAATCTTTTGAAATTTATATTTCCCTATTTTCTCTCCAAAACTCTTTCCTCTAAACCACCATATAAATCCCTCAACCTACCGAACCAATCCAAATTCCCCCATTTCCTACTTCCCATTCTAACTCTATTTTCCCATTATTTCCCGTACCATACTTCCCCGTAGCAACCCTTTCTTACATTCCGAAATTTCACTTATTTTCTTCCTTGTTCCATTTTTAAAACATCCTATTAACCTCCTCCCTTTTTCTAAAATCCCTTTCCCAATCTCACATTATCGTGAGGTATTCATTATAAAAAATCCCCTCTTTTTGGCTCTCCGCAAACCAACCTATCTCACTACAAACTTCCCACAAATTTCCAAAATTTTCCTCCAATCTTTTTCTTTCTTTAAATTTCTTTCCATGAAAATTCCCCAAGGCCTACCTTCCCAAAACTCCATCTTTCTTTTCCTCTCTTTCCAAATTTCCCTTTTTTTCCAATCGTCCTTCATTCCTTGAGCTTTTCAACATGTTTCCTTATTTTCCCGCTTCCCAACCAATATTATTAAAATCCCCAATTTCCATTTTTCAAAATATAAACTACCCCTCTGTATTCCTACCCAAATTCCTTTTCCGTTTATCCAATCCTCTTAAACCCACTTCGTTCTCGTCCCCACTTTCTTTTTGTTTTCCCACCCTCACACTTTTTATATCCAAACTTTTCCAAAACTGTCTAAAACTTTACAATTTTTTTCCAGAAAATTCAATATCCCTCGCTCCTTCTATTCAAATTCGTTTCCCTTATCACATTGCATAAAAATTCCATTTCACGTCCCCTAAGCTATCTCCCATTCATCCTACCACCCTTTCCTCTTTCAACAAAATTTTCATCGAAAGTCCTCGAAGCTTCCAATTACCCCTTACGCCTTCCCGTTTCCTTACCTCTTGCCCTTTTCCTTCTATTTTAATTGGGTAGTTGTTGATCCCACTTTCAGGAGAAGATTCCATCTTGGTCATCCATGGCACCACCCACCCCGAATTTCACTTACCGAAACATTCATAACTTTGATGTATTTCTTTCTTTTTGTAATGTGCTAAAAGGGACGGCAGCCACGCTTTGGAGTAGTGAATCCCAATCACAGAGTGAGCTCCATAAATAGGTTAAGCGTAACGAATCACACAATTCTGATATGTAAAATCGTCTAAGGATTTGTAAATAATCATACATATTCGGTGTTATTACTCATAAAATTAACTGCAATAAACTACACATTTGTTGTGCTCAATTTGTTACAATATATGTTGTCACTGTCTAACAAAAATGTACGAATTATTACGCACCAGATGTTAGATTTGTCTGACATACAATTGTGCATATTTGTGTTAATTCTCACGCAAATTGTAGCAAAATAATGTGACGCAGTAAAATTATGAAAATATCGTATAACTTTTAAGATAGTGGTTTATTAAAGGTTGTACTTTTTTAGATTATTTGTACCTCTACATTGCGATCGAGTTCTGTTTCCAATACCAACCGATTAATGGTACAACCGTCTATGCCGCAATGTGTACGATCTGTGGCGATTAGAGTGGTACTTATGCGGCGTTCACGTTACAATGTCCCCTTAGTTTGGAACTTTTCACCCCCTGTGGCTGCGACTATACAGTAACGACAGTAAGGGCCACACCCTCGCTGTATAAATATTTTTAACGGTGTCCGATACACCGTCCAAATAATGCAGCTTAACATCACGGTATCAGCGACACCATCTAGCTACCCTTTTTCCGCGGAATGACGGTGTCGTGGACACCATCTGTAGCTTATTTGATCTAGAAAAACTATATTTAGTAATCGTATTGAAAAAACACCAATACGCGTTGCTTGCTAATTTATCTGAAACCATTTTTTCTAAATAATTCATTTCATGCCTTATTTTGAAAATATACTGGATGGAAACGAGCCTTTAGTGAATTGAGGCAGTGAGCATAAATTTTTTGTTAATGAGCCGAAAGGGAAATATGTACACAGCCAAAGTGTACAATCTGAACATGGTGAGTTATAATGAGACTGTTGAATCCAATCCCCCTCCCCCGTCCGGCGACAGTTCGTCCAACGCCCCATCCCCTCTCGTCCACCGACAGGTCGTCCAGCAATCTCCTGCTGCCGTGCGAAATCATAGAAGGCGCCGAAGGCGCCGCACACTACCCTTCTCTGACCAACTGACAATGCCTGGAAGGCCGAAGACTTCCTGCCCCTGAGGACCCAGCTACGCCCCTGGGACATCGGGCATATATGTGTAATACCGGACGCATCTAAATGTTTTGTCGTTGGTCTTACAGTAAATTTGTACGAGTGTAAAGACGACAATATCTCCTTCTTTGTCGGACCGAGTGATTACAAGACTGCCATAAAATCGAAGGCAAAACTTGAACTTCCTACCCACAAAAATTTGCGATATTCATTGTCTGCATCCTGGTCGAGCGATATATTAGTTTTTGACTCACATCTATATAGAAACTTTACTTTAGGAAATCAGTATGCTCATGGGGTGATAGAGGGGTCACCAATTTATTGTTGCAACGCCCATAGGTAGCCCAATCCGCCGCCCCCGTCCGCCGACAGGTCGTCCAACCCTCACCTCTCCGTCCGCCGACAGGTCGTCCAGAAATCTCCTGCTGGCGTGCGAAATCATAGGTGGCACCTAAGGCTCGGCACACTACCCTTCCCCAACCAACTGACTCCGGCTGGAAGGCCGAAGACTTCCTCCTCCAGAGGACCCAGCTACGTCCCTGGGACATAGGACATACATATGTAATACCGGACGTATCTAAATGTTTTGTCGTTGGTCTTAAAGCAAATTTGCACGAATGTAAACACGACAATATCTTCTTCATTGTCGGACCGAGTGATTACAAGACTGCTATAAAATCGAAGGCAAAACTCGAACTTTCTACCCGCAAAAATTATCTATATTCATTGACTGCATCCTGGTGGAGCGATATATTAGTTTTTGATTCACACCTATATAGAAAATATTCTTTAGCCAATAAGTATGCTCATGGGATGGTAGGGGGTTACCCCTTCATGGTCATTCCAAACAGTGGGGACATTATAACGTGAACGCCGCATTAGGCTGTGTCAAAAATAGTGTGTTCGCAATTGCTCTACAATCCAGCGTAGCTAATATGATCGATAGAATTTGGAAATATTGCCTTAAATATATGAGTCCTCTAACGTACACGTTGCAATTGTTGGGTGGTGAATAACATGGGTGTGGCATGATTTTATAGTTTCAGGAATATTGGTAGAGTCCAAGTCTGGTGCAAAAACATGGATGGACAGCAGATGCTTATAATATCGCTAGCCTTTTAAGCCAGTAACTCACCTAACTTGAAGATTGTCATACTATTGAGTAGTCTAATATCATCGGCATCGTCGTAGCTGGTATCCCACTTTGCTGTTTAGTCCTAGCATTCGCTGTCAGCCGTAATGTTCCTTAAAATGTTGTCGAATTGGCTTTCACAGAACGTTACGTATTTTACAAGTGTTGCCTAATTTGTTGCCAAAGTTTGAAATTTGTTGATTTGAAATTTGAAATTCGTTGCAAAAGTTTGAAATTTTTTGCAAAAGTTTGAAACACATAAAGTTTGGCGCAATGTGAAAAGTTGCTCTGCACAGCATGACCGATACGATAAACAGCCTGGTTTTCTGGAGTCGCAACATCAAGTGTGAGGCGTAAAGCGCGAAGAAACAACGATTTTGAGTTCTTTTGAAGATATGTCTAGCAGTCTTTGTGTAACAAGACTGTTCCAGCCCGTTACGCTCATTTTTCCTGATTTCGGCATCAAACTAACCTGAGAACACCAAGGAAGTCATTTGGGTTGGAGGTGCAGGATGCTTGGTGCTGTAGTCCAGTTGCAACATTGTTTTGTATATCCACCACCATCAAATGCCGTGTAGTATTTTATCATTTGATTGCATTTTTACCTTAAAACTTCGTGTAGTATTCTACCATTTGATTGCATTTTTACCATAAAACGTCGTGTAGTATTCTACCATTTGATTAAATTTTTACCATAAAACGCCGTGTAGTATTTTATCATTTGATTACATTTTACCATAAAATGTCGCGTAGTATTCTATCATTTGATTACATTTTTATCATAAAATGTCGTGTAGTATTTTATCATTTGATTACATTTTTACCATAAAACGCGGTGTAGTATTTTATCATTTGATTACATTTTTAGAATAAAATGTCGTGTAGTATTTTATCATTTGATTACATTTTACCATAAAATGCCGTGTAGTATTCTACCATTTGATTACATTTTTATCATAAAATGTCGTGTAGTATCTTACCATTGGATCACACTTTTACCATAAAATGTCGTGTAGTATTTTATCAGTTGATTACATTTTTACCATAAAATGTCGAGTAGTATTTTATCAGTTGATTACATTTTTTACCGTAAAATGTTGTGTAGTATTCTGTCATTTGATTACATTTTACCATAATGCCGTGCAGTATTTTATCATTCGGTCACATTCTGTACCATGATGTAATTGCCCTGACGAGTGCCATCCGCAACGGTTCGAAACGAATAGCGAGAATCCAGGCTACCCCGATTGATTTTGGGAAGCCCTACGCGAGTTGGAAATAAAGAGCCTTTAACGATAGAAAGGGGAATCACTCTGAATCCAACCAGCCGTCACTAAACGTTAAAGATTTTACGGTTAGGATCGTCCGGAAATAGGAAGCCCCTGGTTGATAAAGCCTAATCAATAGGTTCGTAGAGATAGAAACTGAAAATATCAAGCCTACCAGGTTTCAGATGTACACTGAGCAATGATCATGGAAAACAACAAGCCGTTGCCAGCTGCAATTACGGGTACGGTAGATTCCGAGATTTCAGAGAATGACGGAAGTCGGGTTAATTTAATGGCTCGTAACCGTCTAGTGCACCATAATCCGGCAAATGGCTGGAGCATGTTGTTAGAGTATTTTGAGGATTATAGCTAGGGATCAAGCTGCCCCGGACAATGTTAAGATCGCGCCCCTAGAGTGCAACGATCACCGCTACTTACGCTAAGTTGGGTGGTCGCGAAAGAAACAGGACCGCCACTTTTTTTGTACATTATAACATATATGTATATACATATGTGTGTCTGTTAGACGACTGCGTGTGGAAACTATTCCTCTGTGCCTTTCCCCATTATCTTGAACGTCTTCCCCTGAGCGTATCTCAGGAAATCTGGCCTTTTCGTCCTATTACTCCGTTGTAGCATGCCCTGATACAACTCTGCATCATCGTTGTCGCTCCCCATTTCTGAACCGGCGCATGCAACCCCTCATTTTGCTCATCTTACCAAGACAAATCCAACGACGTGCGCCGGACCTCCGCCCGATTCTCCGCTGATCCGCTGTAGTCACTCAATGGCGCCCCCGTTTCTGCCGCCAACCACTGGTGGGCGCCAAATATCCGAGATTTCCTCTTGATTCCAAAACAGGCGAACCGCCCCTCGTTGTGTCCGCCTCGTCGAGACATCTCCAAAGATACTCGATACTCGTCGGGTCACCGTCAGTCGCCCTGTTAACACGGAACGGCCAACGAAAGCGCCCATACTATCGCCGCCACTCTCTCTAGTCGGGACGAATTTAGACCTTTAACCCCTGCCTTTCGGGCAAGCATATCACCCCTCATTCGAATCGACGGCGAGCCCAACGATGCCCGGCGGGCGTCGCTTAGCCCAACCGTTAAAGCGAGAGAGCCTGTTAAAACTCTATGTACCTATATACGTCGGAACCCATACGTGGGTCCTGACCCGATAATACGTCCACCCCCCTCGTGTTTGGTATCATTCGGCCCCGCTCTTCATCCTGGGACTGAATCTCGCCCCAGCCCTTCGGAAACCCCCGGGATTTCTCATGTCCCGCTTCCCCGCCCGCTCCCTTTTTTTTCTTCTCTCCGTGTCCTCGCTGCCCTTTCGCTTTCTTTTTGTGCTCTCTCTAACCGACGTTTTTGGTCGGTTGCCACTGTTGTTGTTGCTGTTGTGCTGTGTCTGTTGTGTGTACTTGAGCGACCTTTCTGTCGCTCAGGTCGTCTCTGTGTCTCGTGTGCATTGTTTGTGCTTGTGTGTGTTCATGTGTATTTATGTTTGTAGTGTAAGTATATATATGTATATATGTATATATGTATGGTATATATGGAAGACACGAAAAAACAACGACGGACGAGGACAAGACGTACAAATTTTCCTTAAATTTGTACGTTTTACGAACGGACTGGACATGGACGATCGGAAAGGAAGAAGTGTGTGTTTAGGGCCCCCGTGGGTTCCTGAGGCCCCATAATAGGGCCCCTGACCTGTATGGAGTCCCTTGGAGGATGCCCTACCTCCAGCCCGAGATGGGTACATTCCCGTCATCGGTTCCCCCTGAGAGGCGTGAAAACCAGCGTGATCAGTTGGAAAATCGCGAAAGATCGTGGTTTTTCTTGACGTTCTGAGGTGTTCTCATGAAAAGGGTCACCTTCCACATAGCGATTAGCTTAATTAGGTGGGCGGTTATCGAAACCACAAAGACCACGCTGGTAGTTGCCGATTCAAAGTAGGATGGGGAGATCAAACAATCCAAAAGATTGGGCAGATTGTCACGTCGATTTGAATTGAAGAAGGAAATTACGTGACCCGAAAGTCGTTGCTAGTGGTCCAATTGAGCGGGGACCGGATGTCGTTGAAACGTTGCGGGCGTTTGATCCGATTTCAAAGCACATCCGGCGCTAATTGAAGGAAATCGAGGCTGCAGAGCTCATGCTTCATGGGAAAATATGGCTGAATATGGCTGACCTCCGACTACTCGGAGTGTTCAAATTTGATGTCGGCAATGTCGATTGAAGCCGGCTCTCCCTAACGACAACGATGGCTTACGGTAGCTGTCAGCTTTAAGCTTCCGGAAGTATCCCCAATTGGACGCCGAGGGAAAACCCAAAAAGTGGGCGGTCGATGATTAACAGCGATTGGATGGCGAAAACATAGGCGAAAATTTTGAGGTTACGACAAACGCGTCGACTCTTGGAATCAGTTTGACTTCGGCAGCGCGGAGTTCGGTCGACTTTACTGACCGGCTCCGACGCAGGGCTTTCGTATGTTATTAATTTATGGTTTTCAATTGCTCTGTGTTTTCTGCTTTCGCTTTTCGCTTCAAGTCGTTGATCGGTGGTTGAAGATTTCCGCGTGGGTATTAGCCCCGCGAAGGGGGTTCAGCAATTGCTGCCCCAAGGATCAAAGTCTGTAAGTACGAGAAAGGATCGGCGTCTGCAGGGGTTTAGTTTCCCTGCTATACGAACAGTAACAGGCCGTTCATCTAGGTATCCCGTGAATATAGCGTGTCGTTCTCCCGTAGGCAGATTCATTAATGTTTGGGCTCGACCCACCCCTTTTTCCGCCGAAATGCTACGCGCAGACCCAACTGGAATTAATATCTAGTGTCGAACTCCGATGTGGAAGCGCAAAGCGACTTAGGGTACGCGGGTACAGAGCACCGCGAAGACTAGTCAGCTAAGTCGAAGTCATTCTGATTCCCCGTGGTCTTAGGCAAAGTGACTCCAAAAGGACGCTTCTCGTCCATGCTTTACATGCTTCGCAATTACTGAGATATGGTCATCGAATTTTCCTGAGTCGACCACGGTTAAATTTTACACTGTTTTTGGATGGGAACAATAGGGACTTGCTTTACTATTTGCAATTATGGCTTACAAATTTACAGCTTAGTTGACAGTTCGACGCTCATGCCGTGTTTGAGCTCGGACAGAATCGTAGCTTAGGAACGGAGGACTAGCCTCCGTGGGCTTTAGGAAGCCCCTAAAATTCATTTATCCGAATGAGCTAAGAAAATTTGGGGCATACAAAAGATTGAACAAATTTCTAAGTAAATCAGCCTGAGTTTAAGGTGTTTGCTATTCACGAGGAGCCTTTTTAAATAGCTCGTCTCGGTATAATTATCTGGTCCTTATTTCATAGCGATTTGGTGTTCATCTATCAATAAAAAAGAAAAAAATTGCAGGACCATTGCGTTGGTTTAGGCTAATTTACGGGACATGTTCAACAAACCCGAAATTCACCTAAACGGCTGACCGAAGTGATGCTAAGTGACCGCCCCATCCCCGAAATGACCCATTAAACGGCCGGAGGGGCGATGCCCCCAGCAATTCAAAATTCCGTCAGCGTTTGGTGCCGCGTGCTACTTGCTCGAAGGTGAAGCGCCATACACGTACCCTCAAAATTACTCTACTAAACAATCAAGCTTACGGGTGTTGAACGTGGCGTAACTACATGGTCCACACCTGGACCAACGTCTAAAAATGTGAACCTCAATAAATTGAAACTATGGCATGCCCTACCGCCGTATTAACTCAGTGTCCATTTCAGGAGACACCAAGTGTGCCTCGCCTTCAAAATAAAATGTATCTATTCCTCGGCCCAGTACAGAAAACTAACTACCTCGCTTAAACCATTTTGGGCCCCAAGGCGAACGAGTGCAAAACCCCGACATTTCTTTGAGGCGAGCTGATCGCTGAGTGTAACTTGGTTTCACTATTTATCCTGAGTTGCCCGTTAGGCTATGTACTTTGTATGTCTAAGATTTCCATTTTCAGCCTCCTTTTTCTCTTTTTCTAGTTTTTCGGATTCGATCCTGCACGGGGAATTTAAGCCCGCTGCAAATTCATCAGCTGTAACCACTCGACTATCGAGTTCCTGAAACATCGACTACTAAGTCGATGATAACTCGACTGCACAATTTTGATAGTGCAGTCGAGGCGCTGTACAATTACAGCGCTAACACATTGCATGTTAATGCAATAGGATAAGTAATAGGAAAGGACCGAAGGACAGAGAAACAAACGAACAGACAAAAGAAACGAGTAAAGACGAAAGAAAAGAAAACACCGAAGCACGTCCGAGGTGGGCTGCTTCGGGTTCCCTTTGCCCGAAACCGGCCCCAAAGAGTGAAAACTAAGTTGAGCACAGGGTCGACAGGGCTTGCGCGCTTGTACGTCGCCCCCCCACTCCTGCACTCACTAAAACGGCAACTGAGCCGAAGGAAACCCCGCCAATCAGGCTCGCCCCTAGGGGCGGCCCCGGAAATTGTTCGTGTGACCACGTCATGCCGTATAGTAACACGACCACGCCCCAACTCTCCGGATCTGACGTACTATCTTAACCCCCTCCCCCGATTCTTCTTCCTTGTGTTTCCTTTTCGGTCAATCGTACTAGTTGCTCCGTTGAACCTGAGCAAACGAAGGAGGCACTTACCGTTGAAACCTTGAAACGAGAGAACAAATCGATGGATAGGCATTACCTTGAGTGAGTTGTTCGGATGAGTAATTAGTATTCCCTAGGAGCGCTTTATCGCTGGTTGAACACACAATAACGACCGAACCGCAATGCTGTATTGCTAGCGTAGGACTCGCCTGGTCAAGCCCTGCCGCGACTTTCCCCGCGTGCCCCATCTGGTGCCCGTCGTTGCGAGTAAGGAGTCGCTGTTTAGAATTGCACTCCCTAAGGAACCTTTTTCCAAAGCAGAAGCACGCTAGGGACCTTGCTTTTCGCGTCTCATAGCCGTGAAGATTGGCTAAGATTGAGCATGAGCGAGTATAACCGCCCCTAGTCCGCAAATACGCGGGTACCTGCATGCTCCGTCACCGAATTTTCCCGTTTAACACTCCCCACGCAGCATAGTCAATACAACTGAAGCAATAGCAGCGAGTTGTTACTAAGCTTTCTAGGTTCGAGCTACTCAGTCCGAGGCGATGATACCCTCTTCCCGCCGATAATGGTTGATAACTGAAATAAACGTTGTATCGTAGGTGCCGAGTGTTGTGTTAGTCAATACCGAGACGTTAGGAATTCTGCTGGTTTGTCCGCTCGGAAGAGTAGGCCCTGCCTGCCATGGCTTGTGGACGAGAATGTTCCAAGCACTGACGCGCATGGCCGGCGACCATTACGGTTGATCCTGGAACAACACACGAGGAGTCCACGAGAAACTCAGACGCGTCTAACCCGCTAGCTCTAAAGTTTAGTAGCGACTCTTTCGTACACTGTGCTCCAAACTGAACAGAAATTACGCTAGTCAAATTAGTAGTTCTCAAAATCGAATTCATTAAGGAAAGCAGACTACGCCGTTGATTTTCCGACATTAAACTCTCAGGGCTTGTCGGAACCTTGTGGGGGCCACATAGGCTAAAATGCTTTAACATGGAGAATATTAGGGTATTCACTCGGCAGAACAACCTGAGTTTCAACTTTCTAGCGCAATTTTCATACCTCACTCCAGCTTTTCACACAAATTAATTGACTTAAACAACTTTCGATGAGACTAGGATAGGAACGACGGCCGAGCATCATGACCTGTGAGCAGGTGTCGGTGCTAGACTCCCTGGGGGACTTCAGAAATCATATCCAATACTAGACACGTGCGCAACCAATCGGGCGGGGTCCGAACACACCCCGTGAAGCGCGCCTGCGGCCTGCTAAGCTCCGTAGCTTCTCGGGTTTGACCAAGAATTACAGTAAAACTGTGAAAATTTACGGTCCGCCCTCCAGGTTACGATAGCCGGGATCGTATGGGCATGGAGTTAGGAAGTTGCGCCTTGCAGCTGCGTCTCGTTATTACATTGCACGCACCTGCCTTGGTGAATTGTTTTCCCCCCGAAACAAAAAAACCCGTAAATAACAACGGCGCAGAAACAATAACCGCCCACCCATCACCCCCCGGAAAAATAAAAAAAACCGCCAGTTAGCCAAAAAACTGGTAAATCTCCGGCGGGGTTTTTCTCCCAATCTTTATAGTTTCAATTCAATTCAATTTCAATCCAGGTAGAGCTATATTTAGGCTAAACTGCGTTAACATCACTATTCCACGCCACGTTTTTATTCTATATGTGATTTCCCGGAGTGCGCTACAGATACCCGTTATTTTCAACCCAACGACCAACTTTTTTCTCAGTAGGGGTCTCGAAATCGCCCCTCAGTATGTTATCGTATTGTATCGTTATGGTATCGTTATTTTTAGTTGTCATTCAAAGTTGAATGTTTCTTGGTCAATAGGCTTTATAGTATGCTGCGAAGTGTACTTTTGAAATATTATATCAAACCTTTGAACATGTATGGCCAATATGTAAATGAGAGTATATAAACTCTCACAAACGATAGTAAACAGGGATGATGCAATCCATTTAATTAGTAAATCCAGTTACTTAGCAGGATATATTATACTTCTATTAGTGTATACCTCTACTAGCATTTCACTAATGGACCGATTATTGTATAATGCGGTATAAATTGGATCGGATAATATTTGATAATAGATATGATCCCACTGATCTATCCTTTTCATTTCTACATATAAGATGAATCATCAGGTAATTTTAAACAAACAAATCAAACTAAAAAGAGTTCCTTGATTTAGCACCCGCAGGCCGAAATGGGTCAATTTTGAAGACACAGCGACGATTTTGGTACCATTCGACTCAACTCGATGAGCTAGTTCAGAATGTGCAAATCTCGTCAAAATTCAAAACAAAAAATTTTTCAATTTTTTGGGTTCTCAGTAGCTCTCGGGTTTCCCCGGTACCCAATATTTTCGAACAAATTTTGTCTCGACAAATCCACAGTTTTCTACATCTTTCGGGCTGCATTGACGACCTGCATCGACTGGTTCTACAATGGACGGAATGGCTTCACAGGTTATAGAGTTATTAGCACATATGTGAAATTTTAAGCCTAAACTTTAGTCTAAGCCTAAGTCAGTACTCGATTGCGTTGATTTCTCCATGATTGGACTAAGCTCGCCACTGCGGTTCGAATGATATATAAATTATGCAATTATCGAGAAAAATTTTTCGCGAAATTTTTGGGTACGTAAAAAATCGAACAAAAAATTTTGTTCTAAATATGAACAATATGGGCATATTCTAAATCAGCTGGTCGAGCTGAGTTAAATGGTGCCAAACATATTTCTGTATCTTCAGAATCGATCAATTTTGGACGGGGGCCAAAGGAAAATACCTAAAAAGTTTATTAACTTAACACATGCTGACAAAATTTCATTATATATATGGGCAGCAATTTTTACTATGGGGCATGGATGTCCTCTGGGGATAAGGGGTTGCCTTTAACGGTGGGACATTTCTACGCCATATTCTCCTTGAGCTTCCGCAACTGATAAATTTGGCAAAAATTAGACAAAAGTTGGCAAAAATTATCTCAAATCGGTAACAAATAGGGAAAACTTTAACAAAAATGATTGAAAATTATCCAAAATCGGGAAATGGGTTGATTTCAGCCAAAAATGTCACTGCAGCAGGGTCTGGCTCGCGATTTATGTTAACGTTCAACGTGGCAAAGGTGCAAATTTTTTAATTGAATGCGGGAAACTTTTAGCAAAAATAATTGCGTATGGTTAGCGATATTCGCCCCTCCCTAACTCCTGAAGCTGGGACGTGGGTGGGGGAAGACCCTGCCCCGCCCAGGACTTCGCCAAAGACGTTCGGTTAGGGAGCAGGCATGCGTTGTGGGGATCAACTGAATAGATAGATCTGAGAGTTGCATTGCAAATGGAAAATTTTTCGTAGTTAGAAAGTAGTTGAGCAATACAAAACTGGGAGGGGCACGGCGCCCCAATGCCTCCCATCCACGGCTGATTCCCTGCAATAGACCGTGCAATGCAAAGTAGCAAAAGCATGGAATCCACATCGCCAGTTTAGCTGTAGCACATGTTGTGAAGTGGCTTCGTTCTCTCTGAGTGATAACCACTATGATGCAATCTAAATTTATTTATTTGTATTTATTTTAATTGATTGTTTTCGTACAAATGGTTTTTCCACTGCATATTTCTGGATCCTCGAAGGTCAAGGGGCGCTCCACTGGCATTTTTTGGTGCCCTCTGGAAAAATGGGCACTCCGGGTTGGGGCTTCTTGGCAAAATCTTGGCTCCCCAACACTTCCGACAAAGAGCCCCTGGATAAATTTACGGCTTCCCAGGGTAAAACATTCTCAGATGACATAAAAAATGACAATATTTTTAAAAATCCCTTTCCACGAGTTAAAATTTTGACTAATTTCAGCAAAACAACATTGTTTGAAAAGTTGATTTTAACTTGACGTTTTTGCAATGTTTCTGAGGCTATTGATTAATTTCAGTGATTTTCGCTAAAAACTATAAAATATTCAAAAGTTTAAAATTTCGACCCCTCCGTTCGCCCCAGTTCGAGCTAGGGGTCCTTGGTCCACCCTGCTTGGCGAAATCCGGTGCCCTGTAGTTCCAGAACCCGGTTCATGCCCCTCTTAGCTAATTTTTTAGCGAATGGATAAGCCACCATTTTGTTTTGACGTACTTCTATACAATGGTGCTACTGGCAGAATAGCATTGCCTAGTTCAAACATCCTTAATGAATGGTTAAAAGTATAGTCTCAGAAATGTATTCTAACTAACATTCATCAAAGGATACCTGCTGCTTTTCAAATATTTGTCGACAGCTGCTGAAATTAGAATCTATGATTAATCAAGTATAATAAATCAGCTCCGCTTCTGCCTAGTTTTGTCTAACCAATCGCGAAATAATTTGCATTTGAATTTATCTCCATTCGTTATGTTACTAATTGGTTTAATTTATTTTGCCACAGTAGCAAGTATTATAAATTGCAAAAAGATTGATGAAAATTTCGACCACAATACCAATATTGACACCGACTCACAATTTAGTAGACGAGCCTTACATATCAACAGTGGTACGTTTCATTGGATTGTTATATTTTTTCACGCAGAAAGATTCCCTATAGACCTCACTCCAAGCACTCCTAATATTAATTATTACATTTTCCAATGCATCATGTCGCAAACGCTGAGCATATTTGAAAACGCTAATCTATGTTTTGCAAAATTTAATTTTTCCACAATTGGGACTATCAAAAAACACACGTTCCAGAGTATGAGCCCAATAGGTTCCTCCCCATCTCCACAACAACGCACGTAGGGCATGATACACATTCAGTGACTTATCTGCTAGAGAACATTGAAATGCGAAAAATAAGTTAGTTAATTCAGTTTATTTAAACTTTTTGTGCCAGCTACGTGATCTCAGTTATATATATGCATTCTGTGCGGACCGGACTCTAAAGCAGTTGAGAACAATTCTTCGACATCTAACATCATGTAGCCTAGAGGTAGAGATACAAAATGTAGCATAATTTCTTTCTACTAAACCAAAGCAATAACATCGTTAGCAAATTATACCAATCTACCTTAGTGTATGTTTGTGAACGAAGAACCTCCTGATAGAGATAGCTACGTGATCTTAGTAATACGTATTCTGGGTGGCCCTCATTCTAAAACAGTTGGTAATAATTCTTCGACATCGACCGTCATGTAGCCTAGATGCAGAGATACAGCATATAGCTTAGTTTCTTTCTATTATGCCAAAGTGGTGACACATTAGCAAATTATACCAATATACCTTAGTATATGTGTTTATGTACCTCCCGATAAAGATATAATTGCATTGCATTATTCGATCAGTAAGGAAAGTCGTATATAAAAAAAGTTAGTCAATCTTTTAACACTGGTCAATTCCGGACGTGTATATAATCTACATATATAAAATGCGGTTTCACTGCTTTGGTACTACTGAATATCACTAAGTGTCGTTTATAAATCTAAAAATATATATACCAGCACATTAATGTAGATTTTGGAATCTAAGAAGATAGATTAACTACAGATGATGGGAATAAAAGTAAACCAATTCGACGGATATACATTTCTCAATTTAATTTTATGGCTTAAAGATAAAATTAAACAAAAGATGGACGATGTGTTTATTGCACACAACGGAAATAGCCACTTTAATGTATGATTTGTATCTGATTTAAGTTTTTGAACGAAATCCAGGTTAAAATAAAGTAATCCGCGAATATGACCAGTACACATAGTCGGAATACAACATCTTCGATGGATAATTAATTGTAAATTCAAATTTATAGTTAATATACAATTAAAATTAATTTACCCATCAAGCGAGGTTGTATTGCCATTACGTGCAATAACTATATTTCTTGCCGTCTACTTCTTGTTTAACTTCGCATTCGATTTACTTCGTTCAAAACTTTTGCAAAACTTTATGTTAATCGAATTGCTTGTGGTGTACGCTTGCATGCGCTCGCATGGCGAAGTCTTTTAAGGCAACAGAGCAACAATTGTTTATTAGCTCAGTGGCAAGAGTACCAGATTCTAAGCCAAACTATTCGGGTTCAATTCTTAGTTGCGGCGTTTTGTAAAATGTTTATTCGAAATATATACTTTTCATCAATATAATATTTGGCATGTGTAACGTTTTGGAGCGTCAGTTAAATGTATGTTATGCCGATCTCGGTAAGTAATCCTACTCCTCAGCCTTAGACTATTCTTACATAAGGATTAGGCTGCGAATAATTTGGGACGCTGCGATCCCTGAACCCACCGCGCTATGCTATTCTATTTTTAGAGACACAACGTCCGATGATTAAGGAATATGGCACAAAGTTTTAAATAAAATTTTACCTATCGCAGCACTAACTCTTTCATTTTTAAATTAAAGTATATTTAGTATAGTATTAAATAAGCTTTTGTAATAACCGCGGACTTAAATTTGATCATTTTGCTCCGTGGCATACACACTAGTCACTAAGATATTTGGGACCTGTTGGTCGGGTTTTAAAGAACCGCACAAAACGAGCGAATAACAAAGCACGTGCCAAAGCACGTTACACAACAATTAATTCCCTACGCAATGTATATACAAATGTGTCATTTGATGTAAAAATAGTTTAAAATTTAAATGAAATCTTGGCAACCAAAAAGCAAAATTATTGCAAGAGTATATAATCCATTAACTAAAATACCATCTGTTTGACCATGC
>JASANE010000100.1:0-12890 GCA_030248225.1 Trileptium ribeirensis | reverse complement strand
GATTTTGTACTATAATAACCTTTTGTTAGTGCTCTAAATTATACAGAAAATAAGAAAAGAGTCTGAACTGAAGGCAAGAAAAGTCAGACAAAGTGTTTTGGAGAATGCCTGTCTGTGTTTTGTAAAATGTAACACTAAAACAGCCAGGAATCCAAAAGTATATACAACAAGTATAATGAGAAATACATACAATGTACAGAACAAAAATGTAACTACGCTAATTGAGGCAAAATGATGATATATAAGGAAAACTTATAATTTCGCATTAAATTTTTAAAAGTAGTGTCGCAATGTGATCTGACAAATCTTGGCCCTGGACCTGGACCCTCTTCCCAAAATTTCTGGAATTCTACGCATCTGCCAAGGTCAACCGTGCACTAGTAGTTTCGGAGTAATAATAAATATCTTTAATTCACAGTAGTTGATATGAAAAAGATATACAATTAAATAAATAAGAAAATTAGCAAAGGGTTATTAACAAAGTTACATTAAGAACATACAAACACCATTAAGTTTACACAAAATTTATATATATATGTTCTTGCAACGCATTCTGCGAAAAAGGCGCTATATGAATGTATTATTATTATTATATGTTTCTTTCATACTGTAAGAACGGTGTAAGATCAACCTCTTTCAGCGCTTTTTTAAATTATTTTCTGGTGGGAGCAAATATATGATGCTTATTTACAATAAGCTATAATAATAAATGTCAGGCATAGATCGCACGGACGGCAAATGGATGCCACGAAATATTTGTCGTAAATTTCATTTCCAGACGCAGTAAGCAGACAAGAGATTAAGATCTTTCTTCGTGCATGTAATCCCTGAGTCTTGCCGATATGAAAATACAGGTGATGGCCGCGGACCGGTCATGATAGATAAAATAGCTAGAAAAAATTTAACAAGTCTCCATTTGTTACAATTTTTTTTAATCGGCAGTATGACCCGGTACCACATGGGTCTTTAACAGCAATTGTTGGCTTAGGTAGTTCGGTTCGGCGCATTTGTTGGCGCTTGGGGTAATACAGCTGGCGGCGTCTGCTGATTTACTGCCTGCAAAATATTTTAAACTTTTCAAGCTCTTTATCAAGCTTTCTTATTGCAATCATCGATTGTGTGGTGAAAGAGCCTACAGAAAGAAAAATATAAATATTGCGCTGAAGAATGGCGTGCTCGCGTGTACGTAACCTCGCTTGATGTCATAACAAAACCCATAAAACATACTGATTAATGGACACTGTCAAGCTTCAGAGATGCTTCGTCGGCGCTAGTTTGTGAGAACTTCCGCTTTTTCGGGCCGGTGTTATTTATATCTGTAAGAGTCCTAGGCATGACTAATGGCTTCCTGTGTCAGTAGATACGAGGGTGGGGTCCGATGGGTTATTTATTGGTTTCTTTTCGTTACTTTCGACAAGCCGGTTTTATTTTCCTTTCACTTGAAGCTGGTGATATAATTAAGCGCAAAACAAAATTAATTTTTGAAAACTAAGTCATTGCTGGACATTGAAGTTTGATTATATGAGCATAGCTAGTCTTACATAGCCGGGGGTCAGGGATACACCCTAACAAAGTTTTGTGGGAGAAATTTTTCTGGAGATGTGACGTAAAAACGAGAATAATTTCAATTGAAACTGCTAGTTTTTCACCAATATATTAGGCAACTAGGCAGTCCCGTATTATTTCCCTCCTCACTGAAAATCCGGGCAAGCACTAAACTCTAACCCATATATTGATTCACTTGATTCTTCATGAATATTGAGTCTCCTTGCATTCAGTTATGGCGCCTTTAAGCTTTTTTAATTTCATGTTTGTTATTCTTGATTTTTGGGCTGGGCGTGCATTCTGTTCCCAAAGTTGTACTTGCTACCTTGAGTCCCGGCTAATACAAATTAATGGTCCCTTTTGTCCAGTCATCAAATTCCGGTTGGCTTGCCCGATGCAAATAACTCCGTAAATCATGTCGACATTTCACTATTTGCTACTGTATCGCTGGATTGAGTTATTTTAGAAATGAGGTAGTCTTGATAACCAGTTTAAAACTGTTTACATACACTTGTTCATTATCAGATCGTAGTTTAAAACATAGTGGAGATTGTGTGTTGCATGAGTGAAATCCTTGAAATTGTGTGTGTGCGTGTGTAATCGGCCATACCTTCGAGAACACCTGAACCGATTTTCGTGATCTTGGGCTCATTCGAACTGGCACAGTCGATTTACCTGTACACCCCCAGCAAAAATGTGGGTTTTTTGGCCCCATTTATCTCATTTTAGTACCCTTCACAGACGCAAGGTTATTTTTATCTTAACTTTCGAATTTTTTCTCTGGT
Source organism: Trileptium ribeirensis (assembly GCA_030248225.1). Taxonomy (NCBI): domain Eukaryota; kingdom Metazoa; phylum Nematoda; class Enoplea; order Enoplida; family Thoracostomopsidae; genus Trileptium; species Trileptium ribeirensis. The sequence continues at coordinate 10,560 of JASANE010000100.1, read as the reverse complement.
TGGTTTTATTTCATAGTAAAATGATAAATGCCGATGCCTCTTTTTTGTTTTTCGATTAAGGCTCCGGTTCTGAATTTATGGGGTTTGAGGTACGGGGGTATGACGCCCCAATGGTTCCTCGACCCAAAATTTGAAAATTTGTTGTGACATCTTGGGCGGCTTATAAGTTTTACCTGGGTGTTTTCCGGCAGGGGAAACTCATTGCCTGTGCTGGTTTTGTTCTGTGACCCGTGGTTTCATGGGTACTGGGGTATAACGTCCCATGGTTCGGGGTCAGAGGTCAAAATGAGGATTTTTGGTACCATTCGCGGAAGCAAGATACTTTTCTCAAACATTAGAATTTCGTTCTCTGGTTGGTTTTATTCATAGTGAAATGATAAATTCCGATGCCCCTTTTTTGTTTTTCGATTAAGGCTCCGGTTTGGAGTTATGGGGTTTCATAGGTATGGCACATTCGTGGTTCCTCGAGCCAAAATTTGAAAATTTGTTCTGACGTCTTGGGCAGCTGATAAGTTGCACCTGAGGGTTTTGGGGCATGGGAAACTCATTACCGGTGTTAGTTTTATTGTAACTTGCCCTGGTATCGTGTGATGTCCACATATAGCATATGGACAGATGCTATCGAGAGCTGATTTGATGTGCACGCAAAAGGCGTGGGTGTACCTATGCTTCACTACGTTCTGCAATCTCGATAGAGTTACTAGTTTATTGTGTAAACCGAGGTTGTCATTTAGATGCAGCTGTTTGAATTTCTTGAATTCTTGGCCTGTTGGTCCGCGGACACCATGTATTTTTATACAAATTGAATATCGACCATAAGGGAAGGTTAGAATTCTGTCTGAGAGGACTCATTATTTTATCCCTTCATCCCTACAGCATTCGTACGAAAATAGTTATTATGAACGAGTGTCACAGGATTGGGGTCCAGGTACTTCGTGGTTGTGAAGCCTTGAATTTATCCTCCGATATAGGCTTAAGTAAGGGCGCTAAGTTTTGTCGTTGTAATTAGCTTGTATGTTATAGTTTTGTAGTATTGTTAAAGCCCAGAATATTAATTCGCTTGGTAGGAGAAAACATGGAATTCCGACAATGCAAGCCAGGTACCCGCAGTATAGATATGTCATATATATAGGTATATATATTTGCGAATATATCCTCAGATAGCCAGAGAAAAAAGTAGCATGTGGGTTTGTTTAACTTGATAATATATAATTTGTTTCCAGGACCGTCTTCACAGGTGGTGTCAGATGGGTTAACCCTTGTCAAATCTACTCCCTATGAGATTTTAGTGAAGTTTTTGGTTTTGTTATTACTTTCATTATTCACGGCCCGGCGTGTATGTGCCAACCCACCCTAGATCACAAAAATGTTGTGCCAGACCTGGGTTTTAAAGTATGTTCTGCAGCTTTTTACGTCGTGTATCTACTACTGAAACGACTAACCAATGATGATTAAATTGTGCCGCTGGAGCGATGCTTTAATTTAGCTCATTTCAACGATGCTTTTACCTGAACATTGCGATATAATTTTAAACCAAGTTTAATGGAAATAACCGCCGAATTTTACCGATAGCCTGGATTGGCTATTTATTTGAGATGATTGTTAGCCATGTCTCTTGATATACATTTTTGTTGTGAGCCTGTCGCCGGAAACCATTTTTCTTATCCAAAAAATTCGGTAATTTACACAGTTAAAGGCCAACTCTCCCGTCGTTCGTTGATTGATACGTGAAACTATAAATAGTTATGTTGATGTGTCGTACAGAATGAGGCGGAGTTGGTCAAAACAACATCATTGTTTCGTAGCGTTGTTATTAATGGCTGTTTACATTGGAATGCATTATGATATCTGTTTCGAACAAAACGTTCGTTGCAATATTTCGATGTCTGAAGCCGTCAGAGTCATTTCTTCAAATCTTTCAAGTTGAAGATAAAGTGGAGTATCATAATTCCAAACTGTCTTTACGTATTTAATCCTGGTTAATGAAATCGTTAAGAGTTGGCTAGCATTAATATGTATTGCAGCAATGCTGTTGATCTGATGGATCGATAAAGATTCGCCTGTACGCGCTATACTCTGCTGTAACATGTAGCTGTTATATTAGGGCTTGGTTACATTGCGGTCGATCCAAAACGAAAAAATCTCAGTACCTGCCTATCTTCACTGTGTGTAAACTAGATCGAGTACAGCGATCAGCCGCCACACATTCTATGAGCTATGGCAATTGGCTGTCCTTTGACAAAGACTATTTTGCAAATATCATCGGACTTTTCATGGTTTTATATGGAGTGTAGGCTCTTAACGGCCTATATGAGGAAGATGAATATGCGCTGGCGGACATCAGACACGCGACGTTGTTATCTTCAAAGCAACCGTGTGCATAGATGTTTATGTCAAAGAAATCTTAATGAACAGTGGAAGCTTCGTCTGTCCGCCGTAGCAAATCAGAGAATTGTAGTGTTATAAATTCTACGCTGATGAAATGGCGGAAACCTGTAAGCACTGTATATTCGTCAGATGATTTTGCTTTATTCTTTACCGATAAGATAAACAGTATACGATCAACATTCCCACTGCCACTTCGTGTGGATATAAGTGAACAAATAGTAACAATGAATATTTTAACCTGACTCTAATAAACATTGATATAACAATCCAGATAATTAACACATGTGGCATTAAATTCAACATTCTCGACCCTATCCCGGCCTGCGTTATCGGCGAATGAGCAGCGCGCGATCTACGGTATCGAAACCTAAACGTTAGGTCCAAGGAGATCAACACAGTCACATTGTTCTTTGACCAGTTTTCGTGTACATCGCTGCACAGCTTTATATAATACGGCAGTTTCCGCTGAATAAACTCCACAATGTTTTAATTGCTGTTTTGGAAGTTATCTTTTGACCTCTAGGTGGTACCGAAGCTTAATGAATTACAGTGCGTTCAGCCAGTTTGGAGACGTAATATGCGATAGTTGTATTTGTATTGTTCGTTACGTATTGGTCAATATATCTTACGTCTCCAAACTGTGCTGGACGGATTGAAATTAGGTTCAGCTTAGGCGCTAGGTCAAAGGATTACTTCCAAAACAGCAATTTAAACATTGTGGAGTTCATTGACCGGTAACTGCCGTATTACATAAAGCTGTGAGTCATTTATTTGTAATATTTATCCAGTAATTTTTGCGCAAAAGAATTTTTCATTACTTGAAAACGCTGGCCGGGATAGGGTCGAGAATGTTGAATTTAATGCCACATGTGTTAATTATCTGGATTGTTATATCAATGTTTATTAGAGTCAGGTTAAAATATTCATTGTTACTATTTGTTCACTTATATCCACACGAAGTGGCAGTGGGAATGTTGATCGTATACTGTTTATCTTATCGGTAAAGAATAAAGCAAAATCATCTGACGAATATACAGTGCTTACAGGTTTCCGCCATTTCATCAGCGTAGAATTTATAACACTACAATTCTCTGATTTGCTACGGCGGACAGACGAAGCTTCCACTGTTCATTAAGATTTCTTTGACATAAACATCTATGCACACGGTTGCTTTGAAGATAACAACGTCGCGTGTCTGATGTCCGCCAGCGCATATTCATCTTCCTCATATAGGCCGTTAAGAGCCTACACTCCATATAAAACCATGAAAAGTCCGATGATATTTGCAAAATAGTCTTTGTCAAAGGACAGCCAATTGCCATAGCTCATAGAATGTGTGGCGGCTGATCGCTGTACTCGATCTAGCTTTACGACAGTGAAGATAGGCAGGTACTGAGATTTTTTCGTTTTGGATCGACCGCAATGTAACCAAGCCCTAATATAACAGCTACATGTTACAGCAGAGTATAGCGCGTACAGGCGAATCTTTATCGATCCATCAGATCAACAGCATTGCTGCAATACATATTAATGTTAGCCAACTCTTAACGATTTCATTAACCAGGATTAAATACGTAAAGACAGTTTGGAATTATGATACTCCACTTTATCTTCAACTTGAAAGATTTGAAGAAATGACTCTGACGGCTTCAGACATCGAAATATTGCAACGAACGTTTTGTTCGAAACAGATATCATAATGCATTCCAATGTAAACAGCCATTAATAACAACGCTACGAAACAATGATGTTGTTTTGACCAACTCCGCCTCATTCTACGTACAACACATCAACATAACTATTTATAGTTTCACGTATCAATCAACGAACGACGGGAGAGTTGGCCTTTAACTGTGTAAATTACCGAATTTTTTGGATAAGAAAAATGGTTTCCGGCGACAGGCTCACAACAAAAATGTATATCAAGAGACATGGCTAACAATCATCTCAAATAAATAGCCAATCCAGGCTATCGGTAAAATTCGGCGGTTATTTCCATTAAACTTGGTTTAAAATTATATCGCAATGTTCAGGTAAAAGCATCGTTGAAATGAGCTAAATTAAAGCATCGCTCCAGCGGCACAATTTAATCATCATTGGTTAGTCGTTTCAGTAGTAGATACACGACGTAAAAAGCTGCAGAACATACTTTAAAACCCAGGTCTGGCACAACATTTTTGTGATCTAGGGTGGGTTGGCACATACACGCCGGGCCGTGAATAATGAAAGTAATAACAAAACCAAAAACTTCACTAAAATCTCATAGGGAGTAGATTTGACAAGGGTTAACCCATCTGACACCACCTGTGAAGACGGTCCTGGAAACAAATTATATATTATCAAGTTAAACAAACCCACATGCTACTTTTTTCTCTGGCTATCTGAGGATATATTCGCAAATATATATACCTATATATATGACATATCTATACTGCGGGTACCTGGCTTGCATTGTAGGAATTCCATGTTTTCTCCTACCAAGCGAATTAATATTCTGGGCTTTAACAATACTACAAAACTATAACATACAAGCTAATTACAACGACAAAACTTAGCGCCCTTACTTAAGCCTATATCGGAGGATAAATTCAAGGCTTCACAACCACGAAGTACCTGGACCCCAATCCTGTGACACTCGTTCATAATAACTATTTTCGTACGAATGCTGTAGGGATGAAGGGATAAAATAATGAGTCCTCTCAGACAGAATTCTAACCTTCCCTTATGGTCGATATTCAATTTGTATAAAAATACATGGTGTCCGCGGACCAACAGGCCAAGAATTCAAGAAATTCAAACAGCTGCATCTAAATGACAACCTCGGTTTACACAATAAACTAGTAACTCTATCGAGATTGCAGAACGTAGTGAAGCATAGGTACACCCACGCCTTTTGCGTGCACATCAAATCAGCTCTCGATAGCATCTGTCCATATGCTATATGTGGACATCACACGATACCAGGGCAAGTTACAATAAAACTAACACCGGTAATGAGTTTCCCATGCCCCAAAACCCTCAGGTGCAACTTATCAGCTGCCCAAGACGTCAGAACAAATTTTCAAATTTTGGCTCGAGGAACCACGAATGTGCCATACCTCAAACCCCATAACTCCAAACCGGAGCCTTAATCGAAAAACAAAAAAGGGGCATCGGAATTTATCATTTCACTATGAATAAAACCAACCAGAGAACGAAATTCTAATGTTACGATAAAAATAATCTTGCTTCCGCGAATGGTACTAAAAATCCTCATTTTGACCTCTGAATCCGAACCATGGGGCGTCACACCCCCGTACCCATGGAACCATGGGTCGCAGAGCAAAACCGGCACCGGCAATCAGTTTCCCATGCCCGAAAACACCCAGGTAAAACTTATCAGCCGCCCAAGACGTCATAACAAATTTTCAAATTTTGGGTCGAGGAACCATTGGGGCGCCATACCCCCTTACCTCAAACCCCATAAATTCAGAACCGGAGCCTTAATGGAAAAACAAAAAAGAGGCATCGGCATTTATCATTTTACTATGAAATAAAACCATGTAGAGAAAAAATTCGATAGCTGAGATAAAAATAACCTTGCTTCTGTGAAGGGTACTAAAATGAGGTAAAATGGGGCCAAAAATCCCACATTTTTGCTGGGGGGTGTACAGGTAAATCGACTATGCCAGTTCGAATGAGCCCAAGATCATGAAAATCGGTTCAGGTGTTCTCGAGGTATGGCCGATCACACACGCACACACACAATTTCAAGGATTTCACCCATGCAACACACAATCTCCACTATGTTTTACTACGATCTGATAATGAACAAGTGTATGTAAACAGTTTTAAACTGGTTATCAAGACTACCTCATTTCTAAAATAACTTGAATCCAGCGATACAGTAGCAAATAGTGAAATGTCGACATGATCTACGGAGTTATTTGCATCGGGCAAGCCAACCGGAATTTGATGACTGGACAAAAGGGACCATTAATTTGTATTAGCCGGGACTCAAGGTAGCAAGTACAACTTTGGGAACATAACTGACGCCCAGCCCAAAAATCAAGAATAACAAACATGAAATTAAAAAAGCTTAAAGGCGCCATAACTGAATGCAAGGAGACTCAATATTCATGAAGAATCAAGTGAATCAATATATGGGTTAGAGTTTAGTGCTTGCCCGGATTTTCAGTGAGGAGGGAAATAATACGGGACTGCCTAGTTGCCTAATATATTGGTGAAAAACTAGCAGTTTCAATCGAAATTATTCTCGTTTTTACGTCACATCTCCAGAAAAATTTCTCCCACAAAACTTTGTTAGGGTGTATCCCCACCCCCGGCTATGTAAGACTAGTGATGCCCAGATTGTCAAACTTCATGTAGAGCAATGACTTAGTTTTCAAAAATTAATTTTGTTTTGCGCTTAATTATATCACCAGCTTCAAGTGAAAGGAAATAAAACCGGCTTGTCGAAAGTAACGAAAGAAACCAATAAATAACCCATCGGACCCCACCCTCGTATCTACTGACACAGGAAGCCATTAGTCATGCCTAGGACTCTTACAGATATAAATAACACCGGCCCGAAAAGCGGAAGTTCTCACAAACTAGCGCCGACGAAGCATCTCTGAAGCTCGACAGTGTCCATTAATCAGTATGTTTTATGGGTTTTGTTATGACATCAAGCGAGGTTACGTACACGCGAACACCTCATTCTTCAGCGCAATATTGATATTTTCTTCTGTAGGCTCTTTCCGCACACAATCGATGATTGCAATAAGAAAGCTTGATAAAGAGCTTGAAAAGTTTAAAATATTTTGCAGGCAGTAAATTAGCAAATGCCGCCAGCTGTATTACAGCAAGCGCCAACAAATGCGCCGAACCGAACTACCTAAGCCAACAATTGCTGTTAAAGACCGATGTGGTACCGGGTCATACTGCCGATTAAAAAAATTGTAACAAATGGAGACTTGTTAAATTTTTTCTAGCTATTTTATCGATCATGACCGGTCCGCGGCCATCACCTGTATTTTCATATCGGCAAGACTCAGGGATTACATGCACGAAGAAAGATCTTAATCTCTTGTCTGCTTACTGCGTCTGGAAATGAAATTTACGACAAATATTTCGTGGCATCCATTTGCCGTCCGTGCGATCTATGCCTGACATTTATTATTATAGCTTATTGTAAATAAGCATCATATATTTGCTCCCACCAGAAAATAATTTAAAAAAGCGCTGAAAGAGGTTGATCTTACACCGTTCTTACAGTATGAAAGAAACATATAATAATAATAATACATTCATATAGCGCCTTTTTCGCAGAACGCGTTGCAAGAACATATATATATAAATTTTGTGTAAACTTAATGGTGTTTGTATGTTCTTAATGTAACTTTGTTAATAACCCTTTGCTAATTTTCTTATTTATTTAATTGTATATCTTTTTCATATTAATTACTGGTGAATTAAGATATTGATTATTGTACCTAAAAACCAACTAGGCACGGTTGACCTTGGCAGATGCGTAGAATTCCAGAAATTTTGGGAAGAGGGTCCAGGTCCAGGGCCAAGATTTGTTAGATTACATTGCGACACTACTTTAAAAATTTAATGCGAAATTATAAGTTTTCCTTATATATCATCATTTTGCCTCAATTAGCGTAGTTACATTTTTGTTCTGTACATTGTATGTATTTCTCATTATACTTTGTTGTATATACTTTGGATTCCTGGCTGTTTTAGTGTTACATTTTACAAAACACAGACAGGCGTACTAAAACACTTTGTCTGACTTTTCTTGCCTTCAGTTCAGACTCTTTTCTTATTTTCTGTATAATTTAGAGCACTAACAAAAGGTTATTATAGTACAAAATCTTTACCAAATTTTTCTATTGACTTCATGTAGACACGATTGCCCAGTACAACTCATATTGCACAAGTATGCGTACACTTGTTCGCTTGAAAATATTTTGATCTGGGTAACGACACCAAATTCTGGGCAGAGCTGAGGGGCTGCGAATTTTACGCATCACTAAATTTACTGTATAACTATCTATCACGATATTAACAACCACTATATAATTATTGAGAAAACACTTAGATATATATTGCTCAAAAAGCAGACTTTATCACTGTCTAACGGTGGTTCGGCAAATTTAAACAGTATCATTTGGCCCTAAATGTGAATCTTTAGTCACCGTCACTGGACAATCAATTATTACACTAATGAGCAACTTCAATTTTCACAGTAGGGACACAAAGCGAAGTGTTTTAAATGAGAATAACGAAGAAATATAAGACCTATTTGTAGCACAATAATTCACATATACACCCAGTCTTCGGTACATGTATTCAATTCATGGTTGAAATTTTTGGCGAATAATTTTTGACGGTGAATATTACAAACAGAAGTTATAAAAAATGATTTGAAGCGATTTTGTACTTGGACAGGAACTTAATCAACAGTTAATGGGACAATTCCGCACTGATTTTGTACATTTATGACCGCCCTAGTGTTTTCACCCAGGGAAAGGATGCACGAGAAACGTCTCGGACACGTAATTTGCTGCAATCAAAGCGTAGCAAAGACTTAGTGTTTATGTAATAACGATTTCCGTGAAGTTTGTCCACAATGTTTCAATTGATGCCGCTTATATTAAGGTTCCAAAAAACGTACTGTATAATATAACATATACGCGTTCTTTCGAACATTGACATAACATTTATTGAAATATATATCACAAATACGCAGATTAGATGAGTATGTTCTTCTGACTGACACAACTCAACTTGTAACGAAATAAAAGTTGTTGGAAAATGTTTCAGAGAGCGTTACATGTTACGTTATTCTGCACACCCTGTAGTAGCTCAAACCGGTATTTTTCAAGCTGCAATAGAAAATCAGTTCAGAAGTTATTTCGGAAGTCTTGGAAGCTGGTTTCGAATTTCTCAAGCCGAAGAGACGTTAGACTATTTGTACAGCATTAAATGTTACCCGTATAGGCGGGACCTAAAGTCGTGTGGTTGCGGTGCAGAACTACGCTAACGTATATAACGTAGCTTTGATGCGAGATGATCGGTACCTGTGCGTACTAGTAGAAATGTTACCCGTATAGGCGGGATCTAAAATCGTGTGGTTGCGGTGCAGAACTACGCTAACGTATATAACGTAGCTGTGATGCGAGATGATCGGATCTGTGCGTACTAGTAGCGCGGTAATCTTGCAACTTAGAAGGCTGGGTTCCAACGGCACCTGGTCCGTCGCAATATTCACTCGTGAATTTTTTGCACCCCATATCCGACGGTTAGTAACAGCAGTGCTATGTAAGCTTTTAGGCGTAATTTGACATTTGAAAAAACATAATAAAATAGTAGCAAAAGTTAATTGCTACTTCGAGCAGGCACATATTCATTACTCAGTGCGATTACAGTAAACCAAATGTTAGGAAGTCTTGCCCGAACCTGACTCGAAACACGACATATTTCAACCCGACCGGACCAATCTCGATTGACGTGTGCATTAGTGCAAAACAGCATATTACTAACCAGCAACAACAATACATAAGTAAACTTTAACATACGTAAACAAAAATTTTAACAAAATACATTTACGTAACAGAAAAGTTGGTATGAAATCCCAGTGTTCAGGAAGTATCAATTAAAACGAGGTTATGCATGCCAAAGAACAAGTTAATCAGTATTTTATCAATCGGACATGGATTTTCTATTATTGTTTAACATATCCCATGGCACAATTGATCAATCATTATACATCTAACTTAATAAGGGATGACACTACATGCATCACATATATATAAATGTATCTTACTTCGCCGGCAGCCATTTCCCGGTCGATTTTAATAGTCAAGACAGACATGGTCTATGACGATTAAAATGTCTGCATCAGAAAATTTATGCAGGCTGTAATCTTTTGTGTTCTCAGGAAACTGTCAAGTACGAAGTCACTCGTTCAAACATAAAAAGCCAGAGTTCAAGACTAACATGCTTAAACATGCATTTATATATACACCGAATTATCTTTCTGAATTGGCCCAAGACCGACTACTGGTAAATGACGTCAACACAAAAATGTTTAGAACTGTGCTATACAAGATTTGAGTTGAGGTTTTTAAACATATTAATGATCTAATCGGCGCAGTTATCATCTAGAGTAGATTCGCCATT
>JASANE010000099.1:0-19281 GCA_030248225.1 Trileptium ribeirensis | reverse complement strand
ACATTTACAAGTTTTCAGTAGAAATTTGTAATATAATTTGATTATTTTTGTGTGGCTTGGTGTTCGCTGGGTTGTTTCTAGTTCTGAGAACAGGAATTTTGACATTTTAAAAATTAAAAGAATAGAACTTTCGGGTGGTTGGTAGTGCTGTGAAGGCGCAAATTTTTGTATAGAATCGCACAGTTTGTCGCTTCGGAGTTCTGAGTTTTACGGAGAACAGAACAATGGTCTTGTTTTAAAGTTTTAAGAGTTTTAATAGTTGGATTTAACCTTATGATAGACAAAACAATGTGCGGGTAATAATTGTTGAGTGGGGTATTTAAAATCGATCCGTCGGAGATCAGGGCGACAATACAGTTCCCTACTCCCGGTGGTTGTTACGTTTCTTTTAATAAACGGTTACGTGCTTTAGTTCTTGAATAGTCTGAAATTTTGATTTTTATAGCGCCGTGCAATAAAACTGTGACTGACGGATACTGTTGGTTACAATTGGAGGCTCCAGTAAAAACAACTCTGCTTCTAGTCGAGCTGACAGGCGTGTACGCCGTGAGGTTTTTAATTCTTGCACCATTCTTTGTTTTAACCGTAAGCTTAAACAAAATGCCCGACACAGAGGAAAACCGTGAACAAAGAGCCTTAGCCCGATCACTCGAGCGAGCCGAAGCCGAAATAGCTCGTCTCACTCGAGAGACTACAAACTCTTCTCAACATTTTCAAAGAGAGTTGGAACGCATGAGACAGCAGTCTAAAATACAGTCTTTAAACCCTGTTGCCCTCACGTTTTTCAGGGGAACTCTAAACGAAAATTTCTCTGAATGGATTGAGTCCTTTGACTTAGCTGCAATAGCAGGAGCATGGGACGAGGCCACTAAACTCAATATGCTTCCGGCATACCTCAGAGAAGCCGCACTTGAAGCTTACAGAGATATACCGGAGGCAGATAAACGCAGTTTCATGACATTAGTATGTAGATTAACCGAGAAGCTTCAACCAAGACAAAGTCAACGTTTCGCTCTGGCACATCTTCGCACTAGAAAGCAAGAGCCAGGTGAAACAGTAGCAAGTTACGCACAAGAAATTAGACGATTATCCCGATTAGCATACCCCCCAACGGCAAATTTTACCCCTGAGTTGCGGTCCCAATTGGAAAAAGAATTTTTCATAGCTGGACTTTTAAGGCCAATAAAAAAGGCTGTCCTGGGTAAGGAGACAACTTCCTTCCAGGACGCGCTGCTAAAAGCGCAGAATGAGGAAGCTCAGATTCGGCTTTTGGCTCTTGATTCGACTTCAAACCAAGAGGTACGATCGGAGCAGCCCACGAGTGTACTCCAATCGTTGGTGGGTATGGTGCAAGAGTTAAAAACTAATTTAAATTCTAGTAGATGGTCTGGCAGACCGTGTGATAAATCGTCAAATGAATCTGATCAAACTGTTGGCAGCCGTGTAGAAAGGCTGGAAAGGCGCTTTGATGGCCTTATGCGTGTAAAGCAAAGGTTTCAAAATAGGCCCAGACAAAACCTTCTGAGTTATCGTCAAACTAGTGCCCGACCCTCACGAAATCAATTTACCGCTGATGGTCGACCAATATGTAACCTATGTGGAAAACCAGGTCATGTGAAAAGCAGATGTTTCCGTAATCGTCAAAATAACAGTTGCCAGCAAAGTAAATCAGTAAATCATATAGCATCGGTATCAGCTGGTGATAGCAAACCTTCTGATGTTGACAATAACTTAACGGATCGAATGGGCAATGTAGAAAACAAGCTTGATAGTTTGTTGAGTCAGCTATGCTCTGTTAATATTATTCAACCCGAGACGGGTGAACAGTTTGTGGATAATCAACAAAATTTAGGAAACTGCAATATTACAAAACGCAATATTGTGCAAGGTTATGCGTCGAAATTTCTTTGCACATTTTTGGTTAATATGGTTTTTACGGTATTGATCCTAGCTGTTGGAGCCAATGAGTTCAGTATTTGTGGGCGGTCGCGAATGGGGCACCCCATCGCTATCCCCAAGCATGTTAACTGCACAGTTCCAGACCTTGATAAAATAATACAGCGTGACGTTGGGTTATGGATACCTAGTACCAAGCCCACTAGGGCGGAAGCGTGGTCCTGTTGGATTGAACAGCATCAAATATGTACAAATGTTGGATTCTTTGGCTCCAAAAGCATTATTGTAAATACTAAACATAATTTGCATGTTTCAAAGGTAAGCTGTATTGAGACAATTGAGTCAAAGACGTGGAAAGGCGTTGAGCTCACCGAATTGGGGGCAAACGCCTGGTCGACAAATATAGCATTAAACGTAGAATATAAGTGGTGTTGTGTCGACCACTGTAAAATTACTGAAAATTTTGTTTTGGAACGGGGTCAAATAGCGACTTTAGATGGGAAAAATTATTACAGTGATTTATCCATCTTAAGCGGATGCGATATCAAAAGCGGTTTTTGTCTTATCCACTATAGAACTATTGTGTGGAATCAAACATCATTGATCCCACCCCTTTGTAGGTTTGACTTTAAAGGCCATTACAATGCACTGTTTAGTAACAATAATATTATTGTAGATGCAATCCAAGGAGCTTTCACATTTAAAACTAATCCTTTGGAACTTGTAGCTTGCCTTCCACCTAAAACGTTTCTGACACAACAAGGAGCCGCGATACAGGTATTAGACAGCGGTCAGACCTTTCAAATTTACGGGTCCAAATCTGTAAATGGAAGTAAGGTATTTAAACCTTTGGACTCAGTTAATACAAAGTTACAGTATTTATATGACAAAATTTTGCAACTTGAACAAAAGCAGTTTACACAAGCATGGAATTCAATATGTTATATAGCTAACCGACAGCTAAATATTATCTATCAATTCCTGTACTTAGATCCTACACTTGGCGCCCGAGCATTATTAAATATTTCAGATATCTATGCGGAATTTGCCGGAGAAACTTTGATGGTTTGGAAATGCCACAAAGTCATACCTGATAAAATTTTTTATGATTACAAAATCGGTAACGTTTGTTACGAATACTTGCCTGTTCTTGTGAATGAAACCGTTCTATACTCCCCACACGGTATTTCAGATCTAGTAAAGTCTTCACCCACAGTGCCCTGTGATCAAAAACTACGTGGTATTTATCACGGAAATTCGGGTTGGCATTCCACGAGTGGACCAGCCCATGTTACACATATACCTTTTGAACTTGCATGGAAAATAAATTTTTCACAACTTGCATTTAGTACGCCACCTTTGTTTTATGGTACACATGACGGCCTTGCTAATACTATCAGCAATCTCCGCTCGCAACAAGCCCGGATGAATTTAATAAATGATAGATTAAATAGACTAATAAATTTTTCGGCCGAATTATCTACTGATCCAGAGATAACACGCAGTGTAATTGTTGGTGCAGGAGAAATGATTGGCAATATTATTGAGAAGGACGGTATTGCGGTCGGTTCTGCCCTTTCTGGCCTAGGCACGGGGATCAAAGAGGTTGTCGTAGGAGTGGGCCAAGGGACTGGATCATTGTTAGATTCAGTTCTGAAGGGACCCATGCAAGCGATTATTAACGTTATTGTTTGCGTAATAACGCTTGGGCTATTTTTGTTTGGTGTTTATTTTTTGGTCAAAACCGGAATTATAAATTCTATTGTATTAAGGACAAAGAAGTTTGTATCTCACACAAAATGTTCCACTAAAAATAGTGAAAATGTCAAGCCTATTGACATGGACGATATGTCTTCCGTCCAGGGTGCAAATAGCCATGAGCAGTATTCTTTCATTGAAAATGCTGCTGAAACTGGTAACCCAACATGGCCTCTGTCTTTGTCACAATCTGCATCTGTGTCGCCTAAGACATTTTCAGGCATTCCATCATCTATAGCGGTAAAGATAAATGGCAGATCAACCATTGCATTACTTGACACCGGATCTTTCATAACTATTGTCCCTAAGAAATTGCTGCCTACAGATGCACAGTTGAAACCCGCCGTAAAAGCATTCTCGTGCACCGGGCATAATCTTGCACTCAGTGGATCCATTTTGCTGTTATTTCAAATAGGAATGAAGAAAATCTTTCATTTGACACACATTGTCGACGATGTTAATTTTCATAGCTGTATAATAGGGCGAGATTTGCTTGCACTGTTGGGACCAATTTCGATTGATTTCAGCAACGCGAGTTTGGAAATCTCCGGTGAAAGATTCATCCTGAAACACCCAACTCCAAGGAACAAATTTGGTATTGCACATGCGGTAAATCTGTTAGAAAATGTTACAATTCCGCCTAGGAGTGAGGCAATAGTTCCCGCCAAAACCGATGGATACACACTAAGTCAGGCAATTTTTGAACCAAATCATGAGTATTTCTTGTCGGTTCATTTGTTAGCTGCAAATGAGTTGGTATCACCCAAAAATGGTATTATACCGGTTAGGGTGTTAAACTCTCAGTTCGTGCCTATTAATTTGTACAGTGGGACAAAAATTGGAAGATTAGCCCCTGTACTTTATAACCAAACATCATGTAATCACGTTGCTAGCTCTGAGGGTAATTCGGATCCTTTGTTTAATCTTGATTTATCTGATAGTGACTTAACATCAGATCAGAAAACAATTTTAACTGAGTTTCTTCGCAAAAATATTGACATTTTTGCAACTTCTGATAACGACTTAGGCCGCTCCAACGTGGTCAAACATCAAATTCAAGTAGAACGTGATACAAGGCCTTTTAAAATGTTAGCTTACCGCGTTCCAGTGGCAAAAAAGGATCGCATTAGGAAACATATCATTGATATGGAGCAGAGAGGGGTTATAACTAAAAGTTGTTCCCCTTGGGCCAGTCCTATTGTTCTTGTTAAAAAACCGGATGGTACGGATAGGTTTGCAGTAGATTATAGAGGGTTAAATAAGATCACTAAGCGAGATTGTTATCCCCTTCCTCGTATTTTGGATGTTTTAGAACAATTAAGAGGTGCAAAATATTTTTCCGTAATGGACCTAAACTCTGGATTTTGGCAGGTCGAGATGGACCCCAAAGACAGAGAGAAAACTGCCTTTATTTCATTTATGGGTTTATATGAATTCAATGTCATGCCTTTTGGCTTAGTTAATGCACCTTCAACATTTCAACGTATGATGGAATTTGTGCTTTCTGGCTTAACAAGTGAAATTTGTTTGCCGTATCTTGATGACTGCATCTGCTATAGCCCCGATTTTGAGTCACATATGCAAGACCTAGAACGAGTATTTTCGCGGTTTAGACAACATAATTTAAAACTGAAGGTCAAAAAATGTTCATTTGCTCGAAAGGTAATAAAATTTTTGGGTCACATGGTCAGTGCTTGCGGTGTTCAGCCTGATCCAGATAAAATACAGTGTGTAAAATCTTATCCAATCCCTAGAAACAGCAAAGATGTAAAGCGGTTTTTAGGTTTTGCATCCTATTATCGTCGGTTTATTGAAGGATTTGCTAAAATAGTTAGTCCAATAAACCGATTGTTAAAAAAAGATACTAAATTTCAGTGGTCCAAAGAATGTCAAACTGCCTTTGAAACAATTATTTCGAGGCTCACATCGGCCCCGATTTTGACATTTCCAGATTTTAGTAAGACATTTATTTTACAATGTGATGCCAGTGATGTTGGACTTGGCGCCATTTTGAGCCAAATGCATCCTGATGGCGAGAAGGTGATAGCTTATGCTAGCCGCGCTATAAATAAATACGAAAAAAATTATCCTGCAATAGAGAAGGAGGCTTTGGCATTGGTTTGGGGTATAGAACATTTCAAATGTTATCTATACGGCCACAGATTTAAAGTGGTTACCGATTGTGCTCCGTTAAAGTATATACTAACAACTAAAAATCCATCACCTCGTCTAGCACGTTGGGCGATGACACTTCAAAATTATGATATCGAAATAACACATAGACCGGGTAAGTCCAATGCCAATGCCGACTCTCTTAGCAGAATTGTTTGTAGTATCAATGCTTTAAGTCAAACACTAAGCGATGCTAGCATAGGAGAACGGCAGCGTGCTGACAAATTTTTGTCTGGAATTCTTGAATATCTTGCAACTGGCAATATTCAAGGCCCATTTCGACATAAAATTAAAAACTTTGCAAACAAATGTGCTGTTAAGGATAATTTGTTAGTTTACCGCCATATTCATCGAGGGGTTGTTAGGCCATTAATTGTTATACCCGAAGATCTTCAGCCGGAAATTGTGGAAGCCTATCATGATGATCAATTTTCGGGGCACATGGGTTTTGAACGCACTCTACAGCGGATCAAAAATAAATATTTTTGGTTAGGAATGAGAGAACATATACAGCAGTGGTGCAAGAGTTGTATCGCTTGTGCCTCGCGTAAGAGTCCACCACAAGCAAATAGAGCTTGCCTGTTTCCCATTCCTACAAATTATCCATGGGAAAGAGTTCATGTCGACTTAACTGGTCCTCTTCCAACCACAGAGAACGAAAATAAGTGGCTTTTGGAATTTCAGGATGCATTTACCAAGTGGCCTGAAGCATTCCCTTTGCCTAATGCAAAATCTGAAACAATAGCAAAAACGTTTGTTAACGAGATAGTGTGCCGGTATGGAGCACCTTCTTGTTTACTGTCTGACCAAGGTGCCAATTTTCTATCTAAATTAGTGAAGGACATATGCAAATTGGTCGATACCCGAAAACTTCAGACAACGTCATATAATCCCCGGTGTAACGGACTTATCGAAAGACAGCACCCAACTATAATAACAATGATTAAGATGTACGTGTCCTCTAATCAAAGAGATTGGGATCTTTTCGTCCCAATGGCGTTGTTTGCATATAGGTCCGGAGCGCATTCTTCTACAAAGGAAAGCCCATTTTTTCTAATGTTTGGACGGGACCCAATACTTCCAATTGATACAGTTTTATCAGTTGCGAAGCCAAATTTTGCTGAAACAGAGGATTACACGAGATCCCTTGCCATTAACCTGAAAGAAGCGTGGGCACTTGCAAAAGAAAATATTTTGCATGCTCAAGCCAAAAATAAGTCAAACTATGATAAAAAATGTACCAACCCTTCTTTTGAAATTGGCGACAAAGTGTACGTTTATACTCCACAATGTACTAAAGGTCAGTCGCCTAAATTGGCTCCTCTTTGGCACGGGCCTATGAGAATATTAGATGTCAGTTACCCAAATTTGTTGGTCAGGTCAGTTAAGGAACCGACACGAGACCCTAAGTGGATACACATAAACAGGGCTAAGCCGTTTTATGATTTATTCTGGCCAGAGTTTTCTGGAACGAATCACAATGAAATGCAGTTAGACACCTCAGGTGATTCAAACAAGTTACCATTAAAGAAATTAAAGAATCAAAAACCCGACTACGCTGTTTCACGTTCAGCAATTCACGAAGACGTTACGTGTGCTACAAATAGTTATAATCTACGAGAACGTAAATAACTATACATGTAAACATTATTTTTAGAATATACCCTATAATGTCAAGTAATTCGGTATCCTCCAATTCTAGTTCCTCGACGCACTCCAGTAGACCCAGTGACCGTTGTTATAAACATAGGGAACAACGGAACTTTAGAAGCCGCAGTAATAGCAGCAATTCACAGTCAACAAAAGCATCGTCTCGTGTAACGACTAATAACGATGTTATTAATACCGCTGAATACGAGGATATATCAGACGACGATATGGACCATACTACTGAAGGCGTAGTTCCACAAAATCAACCAATTGCGGCTGAGAACCTTCCACCTGACAGTTCAATTGTACAAGACACAGTAGAAATGGAGCAGCAACAATCTGCCTGCAATACACACGAAACACGGATGGAAGTCCACAGTAAAGAAAGCCTGGCAGTAGAAGCTTTCTTGCCTGCTCCAGGAGAAACAGAAATGTCGGTTGAAACCCCATCTATTGTCAAAGTAATACCAACAAAATCACCAAGCAACCCACTTGACAGCCCGCTGTCGCTGGGTTATACTAAATTAAACATTCCTGTTAAAATACAAAACAAAACCCATATTTTCGGTAACATAAAGCTGCTTGCAACATATTTGCGTTTGGTACAACTTGGGTATTCGAGCGTTGCTCAATCCCTGTTATCTCCCAAAGCAGTGGTAAATCCAACCGGCGCCGTACAATCCGCCTTGGCTCGTAGTGGCACACCAACTTGTGCGGGGTGGACTTTAGCACAAGTTGATGTTTATGCATCAATTATTCGAGCGGCAGCTAAAAGTAACCCAGTCTTCCGCGAACAACTATTGGCCGATCCGACGGTGGACGTATTTTTCGCGCACCCAGGATCGGATAATTACTTTTCGACCGGGTTGACAACGAAATTAACAGATTCATATAAGCTGGAATATCCAGGTCATAATGTGTATGGTAAAACCCTAACTGTAATTCGTAAAGAACTATTAGGAGAACCGAATAACTTTAAACACATTGACATTGACATATGGGCGTCGGATAATCGAGCTCTTAAACATGAGGATAAGACAATACTTGTTGTTGGTGATGAAATGCTTAAACATTTGTCAGCGATAGACGGTGGAGACGTAGTATGTGTCGAACAGCTGCGGTTGGCGAACGTGCCTTCTGTCTTGAAGCGCGTTCCGGTTGATTTGCGGTGTTATGGATTAATTATTATATGTGTTGGCCAAGCAAACTTCGGTGACTTCGATCTAGCGAAGACGAACACCGAGTTTCGACACCTGACGGAATTTTTAAAATTCAATTTCGGTACAGAAGTTTACTTTCCACGCACATTTTATCTCGGTCTTCCGTATGAAAGGAAGCAATACTTGGAGTACGACAAATGGCTTAGTAATGTTGTACTTGACGTCGGATTTAAATTTTTGGCTTATGATTTTGGGCCCTTTTATGACGATCAAAAACTGCTTCGAAAAGACCTCGTTGAGATGACTTCTCCAACGACAATGGGCCTTACAAAATCCGGCACACAATGTTTACTAAATTGTTGGGAAGAAACCCTTCCTGATCTGGCGCTATGTCGTATTACAATGACCGAAAAGCCATACAATCAGTTGGCGTTGAATTCAACAGTGTGCAAATGTTACACAGCAAAGCGTGTATTAAAGACGTTGTCATCTACGTCGGTGAAAAAATATGTGGGTCCTACGACATCCACTGGAAGCAAAGGTGCAGTTTTAAGAACCGGGCAACCGCCTTGCAATTTCACAACAACGTCTTCGGCTTTGAAACAAGTTCCGAAGGCTAGCACAACAGAATCTTTGTTTTGGCGCGGTGAATTCAATAGCGACACAAAAACGTTTGAAAGCAGACCGTCATTGCTGCCAATTCCAAATCAGTCTCCAACAAATCAAAAGCAACAGCATTTCAACGTGCATTATGCACCGCCGTTAATCAACGTGACACAGTCGTCTACTTTACTAAATCAAACGCCTCTGCAATATCACCATGTCGCACAAAATTCGCCATATCAACAGTTCTGCCAACAATATCAAACGCAGCCGATTCCGACACCGGGCTACGTTTCGAATCCTGCAACTCCAAAGCCGCCTTCGAAGTTGTCTATTACGTTTGTATTAACAGCTGAAGGATTTTTACATCCATTTTTGCCGCTTTCGGGGACTATTGGCTGTCCTCTCCTTACTGGCGATGACAACAGTATTCTTTCATTACCTGCAGAGTGGCCGAAACCGCCGTCTATTGTTAAAATCGACTTTATTAAAATCGGTGACGTTTATCACCCCTTAAGAGAACTGCCTTATCCTATAGGAGGCGAGGTGTCGAATGGACCAAATTAATTGTAGAGCTTGAGTAATTTCAAACGATCCTGCAAACTCTTATTGATGTAATCGACAGAAGAACATTGTCTCGAAACTATTTAATTCAACTGTAATGTACTTCTAATGGTCATGGTTCTGACATTGTCTACCGGGCCATTAGTTTTGATAATCGGAAACGGGGACGTTTCATAGGGACCCCCGGGATGTGACATTTACAAGTTTTCAGTAGAAATTTGTAATATAATTTGATTATTTTTGTGTGGCTTGGTGTTCGCTGGGTTGTTTCTAGTTCTGAGAACAGGAATTTTGACATTTTAAAAATTAAAAGAATAGAACTTTCGGGTGGTTGGTAGTGCTGTGAAGGCGCAAATTTTTGTATAGAATCGCACAGTTTGTCGCTTCGGAGTTCTGAGTTTTACGGAGAACAGAACAATGGTCTTGTTTTAAAGTTTTAAGAGTTTTAATAGTTGGATTTAACCTTATGATAGACAAAACAATGTGCGGGTAATAATTGTTGAGTGGGGTATTTAAAATCGATCCGTCGGAGATCAGGGCGACAATACAGTTCCCTACTCCCGGTGGTTGTTACGTTTCTTTTAATAAACGGTTACGTGCTTTAGTTCTTGAATAGTCTGAAATTTTGATTTTTATAGCGCCGTGCAATAAAACTGTGACTGACGGATACTGTTGGTTACAGGTTTGTTTTTGGGGGGGTTTTTTTTTTTTTTTTTTTTTGTTTGTACCCGTTTGGTTTTTATTTCTTTGCAAAAATCCTTTGAAGTCCGGAAAGATTGTTCGTCCAAAACTCTTTAGTTTTTGTCTCGAGTTGATGACAGCAATCCTTTCGGCTGTGTGGACTCTATTGAACACCTCTTGAAGTTCGCTGATTGACGCTGGGTATGGCTATGTCGTCGGCATAAGCGGCATTTGTGAACTTCACGGCATTGGCGTCGAAAACAACACTGTTGTCGATAGCCAGGGTGGTGTTCAACACCCATGCAGTTGCGTAGTTCAAGAGGATGGGGACAAAATTGACTCTTGTCTCACTCCAGACTTGACCTCAAAGCGTTCAGATAACGTGTCGGATATTTGCACACGGCAGTAAGATGGTTCAAACAGCGATTTGATAAGGGATACGATCTTAGCCGTCACTGCGTCTACATCCAAGGATTTGTAGAGCGATTCTCGGTGAACTGAGTCTAAATTCGTACTTAGATTCATTATTTATACACATGCATCTTAATCCTGCAGAAAAATGAATATTTCTAAGAATTTGTTTGTGGTTTAGTATATATACCATGTATATAATTTATTAAATTTTAATAATTTATGTATATAAATTATAAACACAAGCTGCGCTTCCTACCATCTTCTGTTGACACTATTCATACACGGCTGTTAGAGAACAAAACAATAATTGCAACTGCCAATTCAAAATTTCCGTTCGTCAGCGCAGAGCGACTGATTGCAAAATGGGGTAATTTCTGTTCGCTAAGACAA
Organism: Trileptium ribeirensis; assembly: GCA_030248225.1. NCBI lineage: Eukaryota > Metazoa > Nematoda > Enoplea > Enoplida > Thoracostomopsidae > Trileptium > Trileptium ribeirensis. The sequence continues at coordinate 7,993 of JASANE010000099.1, read as the reverse complement.
CGAAAATATTTGGTGTTTGGCCACAAATTCGTTTCACAACGTGGCAACTCGCATTCTGTATTTTTGCGGTACGCTAACACATTTTGTTTCATTAACGATAATACATGTAGTTCGAGAACATTATGTGCGATATGCAGCTTTTGACCCTTTACCTGCTACTGTTGTTAGGCAGCAACAAATTACTTTTAAATAGGTTGTACTAAGTAAATTATTCGGCAAATTCTGCACGATTGCGTGCGACTTGTTCGGTCACTTTGCAAAGAGCCTTAAAAGGAACAGAAAAAGCTCGGAGATAGCTAAATAGTGACATTTCTCTGGAAATGTCGAAATCTGGTCGACAGTCTCTGTGTGAACTATCTAAGTAGGAAAATTTTTAACCGAAGTCTTTCTGATTCCTCGTGATGTTAGGTAGGTTTTACCATAATATTATTCGAATGTTGTAGTATAATTTTTCACACTATTGAATTAATTGTTCAGAGAATTTTTCTTCATCACATCATGGTTAAAAATTTTAACGAAAGTGAATTCTTCTGATAGTATTCTTTTTTGGATTATCTGGAAGCGAAGTCAGCTTTAAATTTCGTAATTTAAGTGAATGTTTGGCGTTCATGCAGCGCTTGTGGCCGAGCGAGTAGTTTTCGTAGAAAGGAGCGCATGGGCCCCGCTATGCGTTCAGGACGGGTAAATAAAATCTTATTGTTAGTCGAGCTAGGAAAATTCGGCAAACAAGGCCCGGTTCTTAAGTAGACTGTTAGCTCTTGGCCAGGCATAAAAGCTGGACGAAAATTTTAGGCCCGACTAACGTTGCGCTAATGAGCTAATATTTCGGTTAACTATTTTCTTGGTTTACACATCTTTTGGTTTTATGCGTTTCTCGATTTTGTAAGATAAATTGTAATAAAATTACTGCTGCATTCATGCATTAATCTTGTAGTATTTTTATGATAACTGTTCGCATTTTTGTCCACTACCATAATGCGAGAGTCCACTTTAGGTGGGTACACCTGGCTAATTCTTTTCTCAAGTAAGTTCAGGATCGTAAAAGCGATGAAAGCGAACAAAATCAGGGTTTTTCTTATGTACGCGTACAGGATTATTTGCGACGAAACACAACGTAGGCGCTGATCGCGGTCACTATTTTGCCATTTAGCATCGCATTTTGCAATTATATGTGAAAACGCGATTACCAGTCGCGTTTTTCTCATGCTATAAAATACACAAATAGACCGCGAACGTTACTGTCTAATTCAGAATGTGATTTGATGAATGCGGACAAACGTGCGAAGCGGCAAAATGCGCGCGAGCGCGAATTCCATTCATACATAACAGAGTCCATGTTCTCGTTCGCAAAAATGCGAATACAAATAGCAATAATGTGAACGCAAATTTCTACGCAAATCAATTTATGATTTTGACAAAAGAACAACCTTGGTTTACGCTCATAAAGTGGGCGTACGCATGGGGGACTAGCAAAATTGATTGAGTTTGCACAGTATCTTTTCGCTTCTGAGGCATAATATGCAGTTAGTCGATTGTAGTGCTGACCGTAGAATAACCTCACCGCGTTTCTCTAAGTAAAAGCGGTAATGAGTAATAGTAGGTCATACATGCTTGATCGTGAACTAAGAAACAACCTGCAGTGTAAAACATAAATTTAGAATAAAAATGTGCAGAATAAAAATTTAAGGAGGAGAGCCTTACATAGCGGCTCGCTTCAATTGACCGGCCGGCTTCCAGACAGCCTTTTGTTCATAGACACTTAAATTTGGAAATTCGGCTGAGTTCCAACTCAGCCGGATGTGTGTTTTAGTCGAAAAAGTCCTTTACCAGGTAAACCACACACTAAAGTATTATAAAATTGTATGTACTACAAAACATATTAAGATATGTACATCACTGGTCCAAATATCACGGATTATTATATCGCAAAAAATAGAGTGAGTAATATAAAATAGAGGAGTGTGTCACCGGGCTTAAAATGTAAATATTATCACAGTAATCACCGGGCTATTGTTGCATATATATCGGGTTTCTATGTTTTCGCCGGGGCTCATAAAAATAAATATGAATAAAATATATCACAGAAAGACACAGGGCATAAAATATATACAAATGTATATAAATAAAATATAAAATATATATATTGGGAGAAGCCTAACAGCTAAGCTGCAGGCTTGTAAATTTACACAACCACATCGAAGGGGTACAGAACCCTTTATAGCGGGAGACCGCGCAGCAACAAAGAACAGCGCAGGGCGCTGTAGCAGGAGACCATCGACAGCCAGAACAAAAGAGCAGAGAGGGCAAGGGACACAGCAAAAACACATCACGTAACAAAAATGAAACAAACAAGCGCAGCCAACACAAATATACTTATTACACATACTTTATACATAAGACAGGGGACGGCCGAAGTAGCTCATCTACTTCTGCCGGGTGAAACCGCAGGCCAGAGTAGCACAAAAGCCGATAAGAAAACAACTTTGTATTGGAAAATTTAAACGTTGACAAAATATGCTCTGCGCAGAAGAAAATGAGTCGGTCCGGAACCCAAAGCTCTGAGATCGGCTTGTATAAAACTATTGTAGCAGTAAAGAACCTAACCAGTTGTCAAAATTTTACGAAGTAGACATGTTGTCCGCCCAAACTAGCAGCTGCTCCTCCTGTACGCATTATGTTTACTTGCTTCGGTATTTGTGCGCAGGTACAGCTATGACTGTACCTGTATTTGTTTCATACATTTAATGTCATTTAGACAGCAATGGCTCGAGAGCTCTTGGAAAACCGGCTCCGTCATGCGGGTATCGAACCTCCAAGATCTACGGTCTTCTTTGGGAAGTCATGTGCCGTTGCCTATGAGCAAAAACACTTATCACTCATGAAATTTAAGCAGTCGGAGGCAGTTGCTGCCTTAGCTCGCAGAGGCAGTTGCTGCCACCGATTGTAGAGTTAGCTGCAGCAGTTAGTTTGCAGAGTCAGTCGCGATCGGAGATCTCATAGTAAGTGTCCTTTATTCCAAATTTTATTTCTTAGCGTACAAGCCATACGGCACCTTGTTATCTAACACTGTTCTAGCTAGGCAGTAATTAGATAAAGCTAAGACTTAGCGCTGATTTCTCAAGTAATATTAAGTTAGGTGCTTATTTTATTTGTGTAGTAAGTGAAGTCCTAGGTTCTGGTTGCTACCATTACACAAGGTTATCGTTGGATAAGTTGAGGAATTTTATACCTATTAGGACTCGCTTCGCAAGGCTTGATAATGGTCTGAAAGATCTTTCTAATGATTTCGACGAGATTTCATAGCGAGTTCGGTTGGGCAATGAGGATGAGCTCACCATCAAGCCCTTCCGAGGAAATCTTACTCGTCAAGATTTTACTCTTAGCTAGAAAATTTTAATTCTGTTTGTGATGCAAGAATAATTGATGATAACATGAAGTTAAAAGTTTTGCCGGCATATCTAAGGGATAGAGGCATATCTAAGGATAGAGGCATATCTAAGGACACATATGACCGCATACCAGTTGCGTCTAAGAGAAACTATAATTATCTGGTGCGGACGTTAAAGAACGCTTTGTTGACACCAGATTGGTCTTTGTTCCACGAAGCGGCGCTTGAACAGCGCCAGCAATTGACCCAAGGCAATTAAGAAGGCCTGTAGGAGCACATAGCCACAAGAAACTGACGAGAATTTGGAACGAAAAATTATCAGTCGATTTTTCAGTGGCCTTCGACCTGAAATAAAATCGCATGTCTTTCGTGATATGCCTAATACACTGCGCCAGGCTGAAGATCTGGCGCAGCGTTTAGACATTCAAGCAGTTTTATGTGGACCGGAGTCCACACCAGTGAGCTTTGCGGGTACAACTAACACACTAGTTCGTGATCAAACATTGCACAAAGTGGCTCAAGGTATGGAGCTACTAGCTAAAAATCAAAAGGAAATTGCAAATACATTAAAACGAGTCAGGAATAATTGACCGAGGCGGGATAACTGTCCACGTCCACCTGCTATTGGTACAAATCAAAATAGGCGGCCAAATAATAGACCTTCTATTGATAACAACATATCAGAAAACTTTTCTCCTAGGGGTCGAATAACTGTGGACGAATGGGCCACATGGCGATGAGCTGCCTGTTAAGAGGTAATCAAAATAATGTCAATCGACAAATCATTACTAGCGTCTCACTTGTAAATGGATCCCGAGCAAGCTCAGATTTTAGACCCTATTGCTCAGCGTTATGGCATACCAGCCGAAGTCATTGAGTTGGTGACACAATATCTGACACACGTAGCAACTACTGGCGCACCGCTTGAGCATGAATCAACGCAACATAGTCTCGCGAAATACATGCTTATTGAAAACTTGCTTCCCGATCTCCGCGCGCTTATACTTTCGTCGCAGAATGCTGTAGATCCAAGCGCATTATGAGAAGTTGTACATGCACGCATTTCATACGTTGACCGATTGCTACAATTGCCCGACGTCGGGCTTACGCTGTGTCCAATATGTCAAATTGACATAACAGACCCAGCGTATTTTAAGCAGCACCAGCACTGTGCGAACTTCGACTTGCAAAAATTTCGCTTCGTGCTTATAGGCAAAATGCTATGGAAACACCAAGGTTGGAGAACAGGCATCGGTTACGACCGTGCATTCGGTTGTGCAGCTTCACCCATGCCATTTATGTCGTCTTTACCGGGGTAACCAATGGGGTTGCGAAATTCAGTAGGAATTAGGGCTGGCCATAAGCCAATAGTTGTCTTATTTAGTCAACCGTAGCCTATCGCATCTTGTATTATTACATATTTATCCTATTTGATTTATTCCGAAATTTTTGCAACGAAAATGCTTCCTCAAACAGCGTTTTTGGCTCATGAGGCTTCGCCATAAAAGACAGGAGTGATGATGCGAGGTGCATGATATTATTACACCCGATAATGATTAATTAAAAATTTTTACCCATCTCGTTTTGCCCGAGGATGTCTTTACGCAGTTGTAGAGTCCTGTTAATCGAAACAACTAATATGGCATCAGGAGGAATCTGAACGTTGGTCTTATTTGAATTTCGCTCGTACAAAATCGAGGTCAAAAACTTTTAGCTAAATTTAACTCAATGTATACAAAAGTATCTTACGGTTATCAAATTATGTCAAAAGTTGTTTTCTGTAGCTGCGTCGTAGCAGGTACTGTATTCTCTCCCCGTCCCTCTCACCTCCCCACCACCCTCAGAAAAAGAAAAAATGACTGACGTAGCTGACTGACTACAACATCCATTAAGCATTTATTGCATAGATTAAAGTGAAAGCGCAATAAAACTATTTATTTTCGATTTCGGTTTGTGTTCCTAATGAACTAGATTCTTTGCTAGGACCGTTGAAGTTGGAAACATCACTTTTATCGGGAAACCGGATTAAAACGCAAAATTATTATTTCAAAAGCAACGTTCGTCCAATAGGCATCAATAAAGTATACGTTGTGACATACTAAAGCAAGGTGCACTATTTATGAAAACTGTGTGTAACAGTGGTCAGGTAAACATTTTCGTATCCTTGTAATACGAACACATCGCGTAAACAATGGCGAGATATTAGCATACGTGTTACATCTGATTTGCATACGTTTTACATCTGATTTGCATCAGATCTGGACGAGTCTCCGACAATATATAAACTGATGATCTTTCATTTTGTGAAGTCAGTTCGTCAGTCAGTTCGTCACTCTGTTAGCTTCACTTATTTACTGTTACTTTCACTTGGCGAATTTGTACTCACTTGCCTCGTTCGTGAATAAAGTTCTGTTATTAACCCAAGTGTTTTCTCATCTGGTTTTTACCTGGTGGTTTTCTCTGTTACTTCGGTTACACTTACAGTTTGGGCGGGTTGGGGGGGGTGCCCCCGGGGTTTTGTGGGGGCGCGCGCGGCTTGGCTGTTTTTTTTTTTTGCTTTTTTTTTTTTTTTTTTTGGTTTTACTCTTTTGTTCATCACTTTATTCAACGTTATAACAAAATTACAATCATTCAAATTAACATAGTTAGCTGACCATATTGTGATTAAAACATTTATCTTTTTTATTGACTTCCCAGAAAACAGTTTATTTGTTTCCGTTCCAATTTTTTTCATTTGTGTATGCTATTACCTTGTTATATGAAGTTTTAAATTACAAGGTGCCCGCCGCGGGCCGTGGATTTAATTTTTTTATCAAAAATATGTCAGAAGATTTATAATTTAATAATTCAATCGGAAATTAATTTATTTCAAACATTCGATAGACGGCGAAAATGTCACCATTAAAACTACTGTATATTCGTGCTGTTGTTTTTGTGCTCTTATATTTTTGATGTTTGCAGTAAAAAGTTTATATCGACTACGAACAGCAATTTTAAATAAACTCGTAATCTTATTGCTGTGGGTGTAGGGGTGGAAATTCATAGAGGCAATGTGTAGTTTCTCACCAGTTCTTGGAACTTCTGCCTTCAACTAATTTTAATATTGTAATAATCGCAGCAAACGAGCACATTAAATGTCAAGCAGTGTGGAAGCACAAACCTTTTAGCTTAATTTTAGTGTCGTAGTGTTATTTCTTGCAAATTCGCAGAAGTTCTAAGCTATCCAGATACCGCTGACCTAGATATTAAGGTATATAAAGTGAGATTTCTGTTCGATCAGCGAGGCAGTTGCTGCCTTAGTTCGCAGAGGCAGTTGCTGCCCCCGACTGCAGAGTTAGCTGCAGCAGTTAGTTTGCAGAGTTAGTCGCGATCGGAGATCTCAAAGTAAGTGTCTTTTATTTCAAATTTTATTTCTTAGCCTACAAGCCATACGGCACCTTGTTATCTAACACTGTTCTAGCTAGGCAGTAATTACATAAAGCTAAGACTTAGCGCTGATTCCGAGTTTGAAAAAATTTGGGGTTTATTGAGAGCAGACGGGCTGCTCCGAAAATTTACTATTGAGAGCACAGGGGTGCTCCATATACTAGTGGGTCTTTGAGAGCACACAGGGTGCTCCATATACTAGAGGGTCTTTGAGAGCACACGGGGTGCTCCACATTTTCTTGGGTTATTGAGAGCAGAGGGCAGCTCCGGAAAAATTTCTTCTTGAGAGCAGAGGGCTGCTCCTAAAATTTTCTATTGAGAGCACAGGGGTGCTCCGAAGATTTGTTTAATTGAGAGCACAGGGGTGCTCCGATAAAATATATTGACTAGGTTGAGCTAAGCTTAAGTCAAAGCTTAGGCCGGATCGACGGATCTACCTTGTGGTTCATAAAGTTTCTTAGAGTATTAATATTAATTTATTATTTGGATCCTTAGATCCACCTTGTCAATTCAAACAATTCATTACTTTGTTGCCGTACTACTATTTATTTTAGTAATATTAGGTTAGGTGCTTATTTTATTTGTGTAGTAATGCGGCGTTCACGTTATAATGTCACCGCTGTTTGGAACCTTTGACCCCCTGTAGTCGCGACCCTACCGTATAGACAGTTAGGGTGACACCCATACTGTAAATCAAATTCCGAGGGTGTACGACACACCCTTAGCTACTAAATTTTTTCTTGACAGTGTCGTACACACCCTTAGCTACCAATTTGGCGCGAATTAACTATAAAAAACACCGTCTGTAGCGAATGCGGTTTATTAGTCAACTGTCCTGTGGAGTTTTTCCTAAATTCTCGATATTTATATCTAGCCCATATGAGCATTGCTCAAATAATTCCGAACAGTGTCAATAAAACTGCCAGAAGACACGGTGTGCCTGACACTGTCGGCAAGTGGTAATACGCGTAACTAACTACCGTTGAAAAAATTTATTAAAAACATGGGGGTGTCTAAGACACCCTGTTGTCAACAGTGTGTCTGACACTGTGTGGGGTACATAGGTTCCAAACGTCGGGGACATTATAACGTGAACGCCGCATAAGTGAAGTCCTAGGTTCTGGTTGCTACCATTACACAAGGTTATCGTTGGAAAAGTTGAAGAATTTTATACCTACT
>JASANE010000096.1:0-45113 GCA_030248225.1 Trileptium ribeirensis | reverse complement strand
ATAGGAATTTGTCATTCTGATCTCCCCCGTCTCAGGTGGAAGATGTTTATATTACCATGTACACTAAAGTTCATCGCGTTGTTTTTGACTACCCGAAGTTTAGTATATGTAGTATAAAAATACGGGTTCTGTGACAAAATCGACGAGTTGGCAACTTGTCAATTATAACTCATCAGCAGTGAGTCGGCTAAAATGTTGATCGATAAGTTGTTTTTCAGCAAATGTTATGCTTCCTGAATAGCAGCCAAGTCAAAACCTATATAAACTCACATACAGATTACAACTACATTAGTAACAATAATTACAACTGAAAGCAAGGCTCTGGGAGAACTAAATTTCCCACCAGTGCGCTATATTATCAACGCCGACGATGATGAAAAGAATGTTCTTGTCTTCTTAAGCAGTGGTTGGAGTTGTTTCTCAAATTTTCGAGCAGCGCCAATAAAAGTTGACGGTGAAGGATTCAGGAGTGTTCAGCAGTATGTTGAAGCTCAGAAAGCTCTCTAAATCAACCGCATGGATTTATACAATGTCATCAAGCAGACATATTCGCCGAGAAAATGTTTCGAAATAATGCACAACGTTGCGCAGCAAGTTCCCGAAACCTAGAACGAAGTCATGCTCGGACACCGTAAGAAAGCACTGATTGCAAGATTCAAGTAGCACGCTGAGATGAAGAAACACCTACTTGATACAGAAGACGCTCAGCTCGTTTTTTCAACTTCATTTGATACATATCTTGGCAACGGGCTAGATATGCTTAATCCAGATTCGGGACATCCAAGATTCAAGGAGCACGCTGAGATGAAGAAACACCTACTTGATACAGAAGACGCTCAGCTCGTTTTTTCAACTTCATTTGATACATATCTTAGCAACGGGCTAGATATGCTTAATCCAGATTCCGGACATCCAAGCAAGGTACGATTTTATCTCATATGTATATTCACTATCAATAGTACATCACATTGTTTTTATGCGATATAAAGTCGTTTTTTATATTATTTAGTACTGCTTAATACTTTATATGCAATTATTACTATACACTCTATAATTATTTCAGTACACCGGCAAAAACTTACTTGGCCAAACGTTACAAGCAGTGCAAGACGAATTATCACGCGAGAAAACTATTTCAAAGCAGCCGACAATACCAGAACCAGAAATTACAGATGATGACATATAATATTATATGACTGTTTTGTGTTTGGTTTCTAATTTAGCGTTATGACAATAAATGGTGTGGATAAGGAATTGTCAAAACTGTTTTATACCCCACCAGCAAAAGAATCATTTTCTTCGGCTGAAAAGTTATGAAAAGCAGCAAAAAACAAAAGTATTGATGTCAATTTGCACGGCGTAAGAAAATGGCTCAGGAGTCAAGACATATAACAACTTCATGGAATACCGAGAAAGCGTAGGATAACTCAAAAAGTTAATGTATCTAATGTGCACGATCAATGGGATTCAGATTTGATGTATGTTACCAAAGTGCAGAGCAAAAATGATGGAATTCGTTATATTTTATTTGCCGTTGAAATCTTTAGTCAAAAAGCTTTTACCGAATCTTTGCGAGGAAAAACTGCCGTTGCAGTATCAAATGCATTTACGCGCATCGTCGCACGTGTTGGCATATCCCCGCGAGTAGTACGAACAGATTATGGTACAGAATTTAAGGCAGAGTTGGAGAAGACACTCATGCATCTAAATATTGAACATTTTTGGGCCAACAATGTTTACAAAGCAGACTATGTTGAAAGATTTATTAGAACTTTAAGAGGAAAGATTCTGAAATATCTCTCCGCCAACTCTACACATCGTTATATTGATGTTTTGCAAGATTTGATCACATCATACAGTTCTACTGTTCATAAAAGTATTGGCGTTTCTCCGAAAAGTGTGGATTACAAAACTAAAATACTGAACAAACATCCTGAAATCGAGTCTAAAGCGAATAAAAGATCGTTCAAGTTCCAGCTCGGGGATATAGTTAGGGTTTTCAATCAAAAGTCAAATAGCTTTACCAAAGCGAGCGAAAAAAGATGGACAACCGAATTATATGAAATTGTGTTCCGTCACACGGGAAATCCGTCGGTTTATAAATTATAAGATATGCTTGGTGAAAACTTGAACGGTAAATATTATGAACAAGAGCTGTAAAAAGTTAGTCGCGTTATAAAAGAATCGGTAATCCGCTGAACTGCTTAGTATAATCGTAATGTCGAACAGTGAGCGTATATACGTTAAAATTCTCAATCTTGAATTGTTGCATGAGATACACCGTCTCATGTACTACAACTGCTGGGGTTGTAGTAGTGACGATTATTTTGTGCGTCGTTATGGAACAGCCCATCGAAACGGTTGGCAAGGAAATCCTAAGCAAGCTATCGAAACATATTTCCTCGAAGCTCTCATGTACTTGCACTACAAGTTCAGCAACAACATCGATTCGGAAGTCGAACAAGAAACAATTGAACGATTAAAGGACATATGAGAAAAGAATATGGTACAGAGGAATGTAAAACAAAGGTGCATGAAGATAAAAAGACGCATAGCAATCAGAGGCAGAGGGCACAAAAAAATAGTAGTTATTTTATGTGCATTTAAATGTTTAGTGTATTGTTCGTCTCTGTATTATCTGATTTTGAATAAATGGTTGGAATTGATAATGGAGTACAGTGAACTGGACAGCTTCTATGTAACGCTGCCAAATAATGCATTGATGACACATTATCTAGAAAATAAGGTTAGCAATTTTACCGTCAAACTTGTATCGCGGCTAGAATTAGAACACAGAAAAAGGAAGTTGGTTTGTGCGAATTAATACATCTCAGCAGTATTTTAAATGTTGTGGGAGGCGGCGAACACTTGCTAAGAAATTATCTGCAGATGGGATCTACTTTTCAATATATCAGCGAAAACACGCAAGACAATGCTAGTCAGCTAACTAGATGGATTTCGGTTATCTTCACAGAAGGTCATTATAAAAGCTACGAAGAGCTAATTGCAGCTGCAAATGGTAGTATTGACGAAATTGGCGGCGCAATGAATCTAAAGTTTAGTTACGATGAAAACATCCATCGAATAAAAATATATAATCTTCAAGGTATTATTAAAGTATCTTTTCCAGGAAGAAACGCTTTGCTCTACGGTTTTATACGTGATATAATATTCATTGTGAACGCTCCCGCGCTAACATAGCCAAATGAGCCAGATTTAACGGCGCGTATAACGTATCTCTATGTTTATTCGAATATTTGCAATCCGCCAATTGTTGGAGATACAGAAGTGCATTTACTAAAGTTTTTACCTCGATCACATTCATCTCCATCGGCATCCAAATCCCAAGCAAATGCTGTGTATCATAATTATTCTCGGCCGCACTATGGTCCGTTGTTTTCTAGTACGAAAACCGCAACAAAACTATATATAAATACTGATACCGGCGACCCTGTACCTTGACAATAAAGGCAAAGTTATTGTAAAATTGCATTTTAAACATTCTAAGTATTAATTAAAATGAATATTAAGTCAAAAGAAAGACTCGATGGATTTAAAGGCGATATATACCAGCGCGCTTACGGGTTAGGTTTGATTTTCGCAACACTTGCCCGAATGATCATATCGACCACACGGTTTGTAGCACCCCATTTAAAGGCGTAGCGCAAACAATACTTTCGGATACAAATAATTCCGTTAAAAGCAGTACTTCTAAACGCAAGAAGGCTACGAGGTTTATAAAAAATATTGAGAAAAACGTAGGTAAAAGCATTGCTACAGACGTAGCATTAACGGCGGTGAAAAAACTGCGACAAGCGGGCAGAGGAAAACGAAAGAGAAAGAACAAAAACAGTTCTTCGAAGGCGCGCAGAAAAAAGAAAGCGGCAAGTTGTACAAAGGTTAATGCAGTTTCACACAGTACCGTGCAGACAAAAGATATATTCGAATAGTATATAAGTAATCTTATTTCGTGTGATATTTTAAAACAATGGCGCACCCACCGAAGCGTTCGCGCTCAAAGGCTGCACCGTTTGCAGAGATTGATGGTAATATGAAAAACGAGTTGTACCTTTTTCTGCAAAACCGATTCAAAGAGCAATAACTAGCTCAAACTGGATTGATATTCAACATCGATATATTTTTATGTTCCTGGAAGTGAAGAAGAATCTTTAGATGCCGTGTTTTATGTGAAAACATTGGCAAGAATTTTATCGAGTGCGGGCAAACCGCTTGCGGCGGATTCTGACGTTGCGCCAGTTAATCTATTTGCGCACGCGATGCTTAAACGAGTCAAAGTCCAAATACAACATAAGACTGTATCGACTGCTGCAGACAACTATCCCTACCAAGCTTTCATCGAACGGTTACTTAATTTTGGTACTGAGGCTAAAAATAACCAGCTGGCGGCAGATATGTACTATAAAGATGCAGCGGGCCATGTCGATCCGTTAGATACGAAGATGAACTATGGCTATGCACGGCGAAGACAACTGGTTGCTGGAAGCCGTAGATTTGTGTTGTACATTCGTCTTTCAACCGATATTGCCACTCAACACAGATTCTTGCCCAATGGAGTTGATGTTGGAATTGCGCTGCACCAAAATGACAACAACTTTCGTTTTCTGCTCTCATCGCCATCGAACGTGCCAAAGCTAGAGTTATCCGATGTCACTCTGATGGTGCGGCGTGTTAAGTTATCTGCTCCTGTGGCTACTGCCATTGCGGCAGGTTTACGTCTTCAACTTACTCGTCATATGATATCGCGCGTGGTGGTGAAAGAGTTTCATATTTCAGCAGGGCGCACACTGATAAATTGCGAAAATATTTCGCGTGGGCCTATACCGCGTGTCGTAATTGTAGGCTTGGTAGAAAGCACTGCGTTTACAGGAAGCGGACTGAAATAGCCTTTTAATTTTAAATCAAAACAAGCCAGCTATATCTGCCTACATAAAGAAAGCGAAACAATACTTTCTATCCCATTTCTACCAAAGTGGACTGAAAATGATGCTATTCGCGCGTATTTAAGCCTGTTACAAGTGGCTAGTTATTTTGGAACCGATTCGAATAATGGCATAAGCTATCTGGAATACCTTGCCGGCGGCTATGTTCTTTACGGCTTCGATTTGAGTCCTGACGAATCGTGTTTCACCTCCTATACAGAACCGGTGAAACATGGTGAACTTAGTTTAAAAATGCAGTTTGACGTTAACGACATCGATCAATCGTGCACAATAATTGTTTACATGGTGTATGATAGTTGTCTATATATTGATAATAACAGAAACGTTATTTGTGATTTTGCCTAATAACCGTGAATGCATTTCAATTGCGTGAAGCGTTGATAAACAATAAAGTTACAAAACGTTATTTGTTGGACGTTACATCTTCGGATTATTTGCAGGTGCTACCACACATTTTCCCCTTTTATTTTATTTCCAATGTAGATAACAGGACACAAGCTGGTTCGCACTGGGTACTGTTTTGGTTTCATGCAACACATGAGGCTTACTTATCGATTCTTATGGATTGCACCCGTTGACGTATAATAACGAATTTCATAATTACATAGTCAAAAAAGATTGCAAATGCGAGTATAGCTGTTGCCAATTTCAATCTTTTGAATCATCTGTTTGAGGTCAGTGGTGTTTATACGTTGCGCACAATTTTTCGAAGAATAGGTTTACTTGTCTCAATTACATGACAACCAACAGGAAACTCAATGATAAACGCGTAGCTTTCGAAGTTAAAAACATTTTAAAATAAATCAGGTAAAAGTCAACAAACGTGCGCGCTTTTCTTTACAAACTGTTCAATGCTGCTGTAAGTGGATCAATGTCGCTAGGTACTGCCGATGAGTTTGATCCACGACTGCACTTTCCAAGTAGCATTATTGTGCTGGGTGCATCAGGTTCTGGTAAAACAAGACGGGTTTATAAACTTGTTCAAAACTTATCCGTTTTTTCGCAGCCGATCGATTCAGTGCTGCTTTTATACGGTGTTTTACAACCGTTGTACAAACAATTCATGCAGCATCTGGGCGCAAAATTTCAAATCACTGAAGGCGTTCACGAGCAAACGATTTACGAATGCGGCGTATTCAACCCGCAGATAAACACACGATTGCCCGGCAATAGAACACACATAATTTTAGACGATTTTCACGCCGAACTTTCCAATAATCCTTTATAGGGCAAATTGGTTTGCGAATTTAGCCACCACTTGAACACAACCGTTATATTTGTAACTCAAAACCTATATCATAAAGGATCATAGACAAGAGACGTAATTTCAAACGGACACTATTTTGTATGCCTCGCTTAACCTCGCGATAAAACCGTTGTATCTGTGCTGGCTAGACAAATGTTTCCTAGTAAAAAAATTTTTACTGTCAGCTTACGAACAGGCAATTGCAGATGCTGGAAAATATTTACTTGTCGATGCACGACCAGAAACACCAAACCTATTACGGCTGCGCAGCGCGATATTTCTAGACGTACAATTGGTTGCGTTGGTGCTAGAAGTATAAAAGCCGAAACCTTTCACAGTACAACAACGTACATTATGCCACGCTTAGAAAACAAGCAAAACGCTTTACATGTGTTATGTTATTGCAACTGTCGGCTACGAAAAGCAATGTTGGAAAATTGTGACCACGATACAATTCTTACGATTGCAGAATGCGTATATAATATATTACGTGGAATTCCTCGGTTGTCAGAAAAACAAAAAATAAACTAAGAAAGTATCGGCAAAGTTGTAGAAAAATTGCCGAAAAGCGAACATCTGTAAAAACAATTTCGACGTGCTTGAAAGGCGCGATAAAATTGTTGCAGAAAATGGCACATTGCAACTTCAAACCCGTATGGATCAAGAAATGGAAAATATTTTGAAAAGTAATGTTCCTGTTGAACTGAAAATCGAACAATATAACAATGCTTTGCAAAAGTTTCTGCGGTTAAAAACGGATAAGTATGATTTGCAAATTGTGCACGAAACTACGCCTGGTGACACGTCCAATGTAACGAATGATGCAATTCTAACTACTCATAAAAAATACGAAAAACAAGCGCGTCATATTTTGAATACAATCTGAAGCGCATCACAACCCCTGCTAACATGGGATAGCAGGGGAACAATTTCAGTTGATGTAACACGAATTGAAGGATCACATATTGTTGATCTTACAGCGTATCTCTTCAAAGCTAAGCAGCTAAAGCATACTTTCACCTGCTATGGTTTGTTTTTACGCTCATTAACTAATCTCCCAGTGCCAACAACAATGATACCTAACATGAAAACGCGGCGCACAATCGAACAAATACGAAGACCTCAAGAAGAACAATGTTCGATTGATGAAAATGAATATGATGATCAGGAAATGAATAAAAATGTTTCACAAAATAGATGGTTATCACTTCTTTACTAATTTTATTTAGTAAAGTAAACGTATTTAATGTGTTGTAGTTTTGTCAAAATCGCATTTAACAAAATATGAGAATCGTAGAGACAGGTTCGGTGCTCTCAGGCGCTTCACTATCGATACTACACATGAATATGCAGATATAAATACATATTATCAGGCAGCAAAACCGGTGGTATTACAAGTATTGCATAACTTAATCGAAGATTTAAACAGCTACAAACTTCACATTCGATCTCGAATCAGATTCGTCAAATTTTTGTATTACGAATCATACGCCGAGGCATTTATTAGCAACAAACAGCAGACAATTCTACCGAGCTCAAACATAAGCGCGACACTAGATACTATAATAACCGAGATTGTCGGCAAACTAGAAGAATTTTGCGAAGGACAATCAAACTGGGTGATAGATACCATTTTAGGAACAGATATTAACATCGCACGTTATCAACCGTTGACAGCATCTACCTATATTCCACTGCCACGAGTTTTTGCGAACAAGAAATTCATTATTAACTTCAAAAATAATGACAGCCGATGCTTCCAGTGGTCCATCTTGTCGGCGCTTCACCCGGTCGAAATTTATCCAGAACGGCAGAATAACTATAGGCAACATATTTACAAATACAATTTCGACGCCTTCAGTTATCCGTTCACACTCAACCAGATACCTCAGTTTGAACAAAATAATAATGTTGCAATTTATGTATATGGATGCGATGAATACTTTTTCCAAATCTATTGCACGCAAAGCCGTCACTGTGAACGTATTTTAACACTTTAAATGTTAAAAACTGAGACAGATTCTCACTTTTGTTGGATAAAACGTTTCGATGGTCTTCTGTATAACCAGCGGAAGCACAAAGCGCGAAAATACTTTTGTTTTGACTGTTTGTTTCCGCAATATTCTCTCCGTACGCTCGAGTTACATAGACAGCGATGTCAGACGAATGCAAGTGCAATTAATATGCCAACGGACGAGTCGAACGACCTCAAATTAATCCACTGGCGAAAAATTCTTTGCCAGCCTTGTGCATTCTACGCAGATTTTGAATGCATGCTGCCGCCCATTAGCGGCTGCGCTCCAAGAAAAACGGTATCTTACAGCGCCAAACGAATGGAACACATACCGTGTGGCTTTGGCTATATTCAACTGAAACAATGCTGCCAATCGGCAGCGCCATGCATTACAACGCCTGTTATATATAGAGGTGGAAATGTCGTTTTCGAATTCTTGGCTCGGATAATTGAAGCTTCGATAGCGTACTATGAAAATAGCGCAAAGAATAAACGTCCAATGCCTCAGTTGTCTGGCGACCAATGACATAACTTTTTTACCGCGAAACATGCTACATTTGCGAAAAACCGTTTACGTCGTGCGTCAACTGTTCGAGTGCTAATAACCGAAGGTTATGGTGTAAACCGTGTCGTTCAAATATATGTCAGGACCATTACAAAGCGTGTAGTAAATACAGTGATCCTACCAACTCATCGTGCAACATTTCATACCAAATTTCGACCGACGTATGCGTACTTACCCACAATCTCAAACACTACGACGGACATCTTATAATGCAGCAAATTGCAGTTGTCGCAAGAGCGCAGAACCTTACACTTGAATGTGTTGCAAAATACATTGAAGTGTATACAATGATTGCCATTGTCATAGACGATCAACATCGGTGGAGACGGCCTTGTAGGATCAAATTTCTAGACTCCTGTCAGTTTTTACCCAGTTCTCTAGACGCACTGGTTGATAGCCTAATTAAAGATAGTGAATGCAGTTTATCGACAGTGCGCCATTTCTTCCCTAAGCAAGAAGATTCCCGTTTTTTAATTCGAAAAGGAGTTTATCCTTACGAATATATCGATTCGACGGAAAAACTTAACTAAACGCAACTCCCGCCTATAGATTGTTTCTGCAGCAGCCTTAAAGAAGCAAACGTTACTGAGACAGACTACAATCGTGCAATTGAAGTTTATAACCATTTCAACTGCGATACTCTTGGAGACTACCACGATTTGTATCTGCTAACTGATGTACTTGTTTTATGTGATGTGTTTGAAAATTGTAGAACGTTTTCGTTAAACAATGCGTCTGTCACACTGAACTGCGTGCACGAACTGCACACTGTAGACACGTCTCGCAACGATTGCACGCAAAATGAAGACAACGGCTTTGCATTGCCCGCGAAATGCTAATAACGCGCTTCTATTACCTCATGCTGAGTGAAATACTGCTGACTATGACTATGCGGCTAGAGCAATGGTAGCGTCATATCTATAGCTTGCGTACAATGGTTGATACCATATCCACAACAACGTGCAATCGCATCAACCATATCTGCATCTTTGTGCAATTAGCAGTGGTAGCGTCTATATTTATAGCTTGTGTGTAATGGATGATAACATATCTACAACAACGTGCAATCGCATCAACCATATCTGCATCTTTGTGCAATTAGCAATGGTAGCGTCTATATTTATAGCTTGCTTGTAATGGTTGATACCACATCTACAACAACGTGCAATCGCGTCAACCATATCTGCACCTTTGTCGTATTGTAGTGAGTATATATACAGGTGCCTTTTACATACGCACTCAGGGCTGATCCGTCTACGGTAGGCCGAAGGTGTAACCTCTTCCTCAACGTATCGGCTGCCCCTCACTCGCCGACACCCCGGCTACTCGTTCTGTGCCGTCGAACATGTATGACACTTAATATGCTTCATCGCTAAGCCAGCGATTAGAACTGTCCGGGCTGTCAGCCAATATCGGTAGTAAACTGTATCGAGATCAAAGAGCGCAGTGAAGCATCTTTAATCAAAAAACAAAAAGAGGCATTGGCATTAACCATTTTACTATGAAATAAAACCAACCCGAAAAAAATTGGAAAGTTTAAGATAAAAATAACTTTGCTTTCGTGAAGGGTGCTCAAATGAGGCAAAAAACCCTAATTTTGACTTTTGGTCTCGAACCATGACCAGAGCGGTATCACTGCGACCGAACGACGTTTAGTTACAAATACATTTACATGTCGTGTATCTAGGTGCTAAAATATTGTATCTATTGAAATTTAATTTTGTTCCGTACCCGTACAACGGTTGCGAAATATCGTACGGTCATAGAACTTAATACTTTTTGAGGAAAAAATGAGTAAGTTTGACGAGGCAAGTGGGTTGCCTTTTACTTAAATTTGTAATAGTTTACTGGTTATATGTCAGAAATTGATAACACCTGGTATCAAGTTCGTTTCTTGACCGTTTCCTAACCTCTAAGCTACCTATTTCACTCGTTCAAAAAACGCATTTTGGCATGATGCAATGTGATACTATAATATCTACCCACTACCGCATATTTCACAGTCTCACAAAATAATATGAAATTTTACACCGTAGTGCACAATGTATTTAATTTATCATTGCCAACATATATATCGCAAGTGTTTGTTTAGCGGCAAATCAATTGTAAAACAAATATCAGCTATTACATTGGCCGATTGCGTGGTTATTTATTATATCGTCAACTAAACGATATTGCAATCGCAACTGATAACGAATGCAATAACTTAACCAAATATTTTATATGCTTTAAAGTGCTGCTTTTCAAAATGCATTCCACTTCAACTCAAAATCTTTCAATGTACAATAACATGTTGATATGTTGTATCAACATATATGCGCTGCACCACATCAAGAAAACTTATTCTGAACTGCTGAATTTGTATCTTAACGCACAAGTGAGCCGCGGAATGTATGTTGTATGAACATATATGCGTTGCACCACATGAAAAAATTTATTCTGAACTGCTTAATTTGTATGTGAGCTGCGGAATTTAAAACAAGGTTAATATATATTTCACGGAAATGCTAGGAATTCAGTGAAATTAATATTGATCAAGAAAAAATAGTTTGTTAAAACATGTCTTGCTCCACTAAAAAATTTCCTAGAGAATTCTACAGATTTAGGAGCGGTCGGTTAATTATTAAAATATGAAACGGTTTGATATACAGATGCCCCTTTTAACACTTAATTTTTGTGCTCTGCAATCTCAACACTGAATACTGTTTGACATCTGCAATCTACAGATTGGAGGCGACGGACCCACTGGTACTGCTTGTGGCGCTGCGCTTCCCCCTGCGCCCCCCCGAGCTCAACGAACGAGCAGATTAAGTGTCATATACATGTTCGACGGCACAGAACGAGTAGCCGGGGCGTCGGCGAGGGAGGGGCAGCCGATGCGTTGAGGAAGAGATTAAACCTTCGGACTACCCTGGACGGTCAGCCCTGAGTGGGTATGGAAAAGGCCCCTGTATATATACTCACTAGAATTGGACAGACATGCCGATATGGTTGATGCGATTGCACGCTGTTGTAGATATGGTATGAACCATTGCACGCAAGCTATAAATATAGATGCTACCGTTGCTAATTGCACAAAAATGCAGATATGGGTGATGCGATTGCACGTTGTTATACATATGGTATCTACGATTGCACGCAAGCTATAGATATGGTCGCTACCATTGTTCTAGCCGCATAGTCATAGATCGCAATATTTCACTCGACATGTGGTAATAGAAGTGCGTTATTAGCATTTTGCGGGCAATGGAAAGCCGCTGTCTACATTTTGCGTGCAATCGGTGCGCGACGTGCCTACGGTGTGCCGTTCGTGCACGCACTTCCGTGTGAAAGACACACAACTATCATCTGGATCCGTGCCACTTTATAAATTTGCCATCGCTTGGTTGGGCAGCGTGTCTCAAAATGTCACCGTACACATTACAGCTTCTAACCGATCCGGATATGTATATTTTCTTTGAGCTTGGAATACGCGGCGGTATTTCAGCGATAACGCATCGATATGCAGAGTCAAACAGTAGAATGTCCGAGCAGGTTGATCCGACCGCGCCACTCAGCTACATACTTAGCTTGGATGCGAACAATCTCTATTGCTTCAGTATGAGTCACCAAATGCCAGTTTCCGTATTTGAATGGATGACACAGCTCGCTTCGCTCTCTCATTCCACTCGAATTCAAAAATGTTTTCGTGCATATAAGCAATCTGTCGGTTATTTATTCCAGCCTCCATTACATTCTTCTATATTCAAAATTATTCTCATCATTTCTTTGCTAATGGTAATTGAATTAGTACGTCACAACCTTGATGCGACTCTAATGGAAAAACAGCAGAAAAGTTGCCTACATGAATTCTTCTGGGTGAAAATTTTGAAACACTTAGTTCAAGCAGAGGCTTCAACCCACCGATTTACCAAAAGATTTCGCACAATATGCTTACACGAGTTTAAACGATAAAAATATAATACGAAAACAAAAAATAACAAAACTACGAATGTATAACAAAAATATAAACGAAAAAGTATGAAATAAAATAAAATGATATACAGTAAAAACTTAAAACTAAAATCTATAAATAAGATAAAATGAAAGTAAAATTAAACATATAAAACAAAAACAACAAAATATAAGCAAAATTGAAGTCAAAAACAAAACACAAAATAATTAAACTAAAATATTTAATAAATCAATAAGAAGGAACGAGATATTAGAACATTAAATAAAAATACAATATAAATTGCTAATTATACAATAAAACAATTGCGAAAAAATAATATTACATATAACGATAAAATGCATACGTAATAAAACACAAATTAAACAAAATATTATAGAAAATACTATGGAATTAAATAAATATTTACGAAAAAAATTTAATCGAATCCAAATTATGAATTAGAATGTATAATTACTTTAAACCTTTCACTCTTACCATTGTTCAGCAATAACAAATTACGTTTGACTATGCTGTACTAACTAAATTCAACGAATACTACACGATTGCGCGCACGTTGTTGTTCGCTGAGTTTGCGAGGAGTCTTAAGGATCCGAGCAATGGCTCCGAGATTGCTCAATTTTTAGTAAATGTGACTTTCACCCGAGCGTTCGGCGTTGGATACCTCGCGGCGACCAATAATTATTGATCGACACTCGAAACGTAAATTAGTTCAGAAAGTACAGGTTTAATAATAATTTAGTATTCCACATATTTAACCGTTTCACACCGACCGAATGATGTTTTTAAATCCAGAAACATTTGAAGTATTAACGTAATGATTCTCTTCCGCCATTTTTTAAAATCAAATAAGACCAGTCTGATGAGATACTACTGTACTAACATACAGAAAGCAAATTAACTAATTAATGAACTAACAAATACAAAAAGCATACAATAACGATTTAGTGATTTCTATTTAAAGGCATAAACTAACATAAGTCACAGTCTAATAATCTAGGAATCGCTGACCTGCATTTATCTGCATAAGATAATTGTATGTGTCAAAGCAGCCGTCACGGCTACACTAAAATTAGCTGTATCTCTGATTTTGGTTAGGTTATAACAAAGAATCTCGACAGGGATAGACATGTGTCATCGCAGCCTTTGCTTAAGGTATAAATTTTTTCGTATTTCTAAACAAGTACAGTAGGCGAACTTGCGCTCTCAGAACTTATATTTAAACCTTTCGCGATGTTGAATACATGTTTTCTTGGCTATATGTTTACCATGATATATTTTTCTTAAATTTTTCATTTTCGTTTAAGCGTGTGTGGGCAAACTCGAAACGTTTGAGGTGTCCTATTCTCGGGTGTTGAACATTCTCTAGCAGCTGGGTTTGCACAGTGGTCTAACAATGAGATTGGGCAATGCAATGCAACATCAGAAGATAAATGCTCCATTTGAAGCAAGACGAAAACAATACCAATATATGAAGAGCTCATCATTAATATATTGAAACTACGCGTAATTTGCACGAGACGCTGCATAAACAGTAGACTTTAGTGGAAACATAGTGTATTGAAAGCAGCGTTAAGTACAGTGTAATTCATTAATTGCTAAAAAATTTTCCGCAGAATTTTCACAATTTTGAGCTAGTTGCACTATTCAATTATATGCACTGTACTTCTAAGAACCTTATAAATGCATCGACTTCAAATTTTGTGAAAGATCTTTTCCGACGCTAGTAGTTGAAAGCTAGTACTATCTAGCATCAATATGTCTGGCAGATACTTGTGCAACCACGCCACGAATGAAACCGAACACGAAATTGTAGCTTTTCCACCTTTTTTGCATTTATAGCTCTTTAGAAATAACTATTTTCAGCGAATAACTCGGTGTTCTGTTCAAAAATTCATGATTGTGAAAACGTTATCTTAGTCATTAACTACAAATAGCGACACAATAAATGCTCCCAAAATTGATTTCAAATTGATCTTTCTAATGTTCACCTATATTTACAATAAGGTACAACATTAATGTTCACTTAGTCATTTTCAGCCTGCAATAGCCGTGGCATTGTCAACACCAACGGCGAAACGTGGAAAGGCAATCGCCGCTTCACATTAACGTGGCTGAGAAATTTCGGTTTCGGCAAAAATCTAATGGAACAACGGATACGTCATCAGATTGATCGTCTTATAGACTGCTTGAACGAGGATGTTGCTGCAGTCACAGAGCCGTCAGCCATAGTAGATCTAACAATCCCATTGAAATTTACAATTTCTTCAATTATTGCACAGATTACACTTGGTCGAGAGTATGTTCCAGGTTAGATGGTAAAGCATTTTTCGAATAATGTAAGCATTCAATGAAACAGTAAGCTTGCAGTGATGTGCTATCAGAAACTCCTAGGCCACAAACGTTAAAACACATTAGTTGCACTGATATAACCCAATGAGCACGTTGCGGAATCGGGGCAGTAATTAAAAATATAGGATTCCAAACTATATTGGTCTGTAGTGCATTAAATTAAAAAAACCGCGATTTAGTACCAAATCTACCGATTTATAGAAAAGAAGCATAACACATTATGCTATTTTGCTGCAAAAATATAGTCACCTAGTTGTGTCTTTCATTACTTTTGGCTATGTCCAAGCTGAGGTTTGCAGTACCGTCGATTCAAACGGTTTCTACTTATTTGTGCATTATAATATGTGTCAGGGTTGGTTTTTTCCGGAAAAAATGGAGAAAATGAAAAAAAGACGGAAAAAAAGTCAAAGGTTTACTGTTCAACGAAAAATCGCAGCAAACACAATTTTACGCAAAATTGAATCCCGTTGTTGATTATTAATGCCTTAATTATTGAAAAAGGTCTATAACTGCAATGTTGTCACATAGAATTTGCAACCGCGCGGTGCAGCGGCGCTTGAATCTTTCCAAAGGGCAGGGTTATGTGAAAATCACACGGTGGCTATATCGATAGGAGGATTACGTATAATTATTTGGTTCGAAATGTGAAAGAACTTTATAGGCATCCGTAAACTCACTTTTTCCGGCTTGGTATTTTTGCGATAACATGTTAAAACTTTGTTGGTATATTATATATACGGCAAAGTATCTTTACGTCTTCATCTATTTAATATTGATACAAAGGTTGCTAGGTGGAGACAGAACCTGCGGTGAAATTCCTTTGTTGAATACCAATGCACCGTAATTTCCATTCCAGCAGGTAAACGATCCGTTGCGTGGAGTCAGATGGTGGCCAACCACCAAGGTGTGTAAAGTCTAGGTTTTTGTTTTTTTTGGGGGGGGCTGACTTTATGAGTAACCAACCCCCGTTTCATATTTCCCTGTCGACATGTGTACCTCGCCTGTCTCTGTCTAGTTTACTGCTTTTATAGCTCAATACAAATCCTATGGCTTTATTCAGTATCGCGCCTATTTAATTCAAATTTTACCATCCGGCAAATGTTTCTGATGCGGTGGAGGAAGCAAGATATGCTTATGCTAAGATTATAAACTTAGTCGATGCTTGGAAGATATAGTTATACCATTTCTACTATATAAATTATACGCATCACATGTAATGCGGCGTTCATGGTATAATGTCCTCGCTATTTGCAACTTTTGTCCCTCTGTAGTCGCGACCCTACCGTATAGATAGTCAGGGTGACGCCTTACTGTAAATCAATTGCCGAGGGTGTACCACACACCCCTATCTACTACATATTTTCTTGACAGTGTCGTATACACCCTTAGCTACCAATTTGTCCCGAATTAACTATAAAGGACAATATCTATAGCTAATGCAGTTTATCAGTCAACTGTCCTGTCTAGTTTTTTCTAAATTTACGATATTTGTATCTAGCCCATATGAACATTGTTCAAATAATTCCGAACACTATTAATATAACTACCACAAGACACGGTGTGCCTGACACTGTCGAGAAGTGGTAATACGCGTAACTAGTTAAATACTTTGAAAAATACTACCTTTGAGAACTACCTTTGAAAAATTTATTAAAAACATGAGGGTATCTAAGATACCCTGTTGTCAACAGTGTACCTGACACTGTGTGGTGTACATAGGTTCCGAACGTTGGGGACACTATACCGTGAACGCCGCATAAAGGCTGTTTAAACGAGTGTAAATAATGCTCATGGCCGTAATATTTTGCTGCATAACGGTTTTGCAACTATTTTCGACTCTAGAATCCTGAAATAGTTTATTTTTCATTTTTCCGGGGGGGGCGTGGGAAAAACGAAAAAACTATTTCCAGTTGGTTTTTTCCGGTGCCCAACCATGCCACTAGTATAACGATAAATTATTACACAGCTAGGCGTGTAGATTGTGTTGCTGGTTTTGCTTGCTTATAATTTTTCTTTCTATTTTTTCAATTATCATTAAAGTCCAACATTTTTACTATAGTTGGGAATTCGACGACCTAGGCGCTTAGTATTTGATTATGCAAATGCCTAATTTCAAAGACAACATTATTATTAACCGCATTGTATATTCACCCAGGTTGTGCTTATATTTTATGATCGAATGACTGTCGGCTGAAACAATTTTGGGTTTATGCTATATAAGTCTCCCTAAAACAATCCGTAGTAGTTTGGTCGAAAAAGATGCCTTTAAATATTCAAGTGGGTTTTTATATATTGTATAATGCAAATCCCCTTGGTGTTATTTAACTTGAATTTTTTTATTGTTTAGTTAACTAAACATTTGAATCTATATTTCTGGACTTCGATCGAGAGTATACTGCTCTTGATTAAGCTGGTCTTTCTACATCCCCTTATATAATACAAGTCCACTTTTGATTACTTGGCAAAAGTTTAACATATGTTAACTATACTATTGGATTTGTGCATTAAGCTGCAGTCTTCTTAGTTAGATTAGTTAATGACATACAATATTATCGCTAACAGTTATGCTTCAGATGACGCAGAATACATCAAGCTAGAGCAAGCATTATCAGAGCAATTTTCTGTATTTTCCAAACCAACGGTGTTCCTTTTGATGGTTGCTCCATGGTTTCGGCACGTGCCACTTTTTGATCATTTTGGCTACGGGTCTATCAAGCGTAGTACGGATGCGTTACTTGCGTATTTCCGATCTGAAATAAAACGGATTAAAGACCAATATGTGGTAAGCTGGTTGATTATACTAAAGTAGGGTTTACATTATAAAAGATCCATCACAGGTTGTGGAACAATTCGATGCTTATATTGTGCAGTGTAGACCATACTGTGTAATGGAATACACACACTACGAAAAACAGATGGTCATTGAGACACCATCAACCTAACTATAGTATCTAAATCTGCCAAACTGTATTATACTAGTGGGTCACGGCCATGATACGTAATTCATTACAGTGGAAGTCAAATAACCGCATGGTGTAGCTAGCACTATTACACAAAATAAATTTTATTATGTAGACTACACCATACGATTATTAGCACTGCACTAAAATGTATATATCATCTTAAAATGCCATCCGCTACACAGTGGTGTCGAAGACACCATGTAATAGACAGTGTAGGGATACACAGGAGGAGTAAAACTTCTCCATGCTATTTTTTGTACAATCAAACATGGCGCAACTACGCATTTTTATGCCTATGCAGTTGAACATAGGAACGGGTCTGGTTTTGCGTCCAAAACTACCCAGAATTTGACGTAAACATTGATCTAATTTAAGAAAATGTCCCAGAGCTTTATCACAGGTGTAACGTTATCAAAAATTCTCAGTCCGAATAAATTCCGGTAGCTGCAACTGCCGCAAAATTTATGACCTTATACCAGCGATCATCGCGGGTTTTTAAATACTTTCGTTTACTGCTTCAACGACTTGTTTCCGTAGCCATTGCTATAACGACCGCAAAATATTATGATTTCGCCCTTTTGTCGTAGCCTAAACCATAGGTGTCGAAGGTCCGTCAGCTCGATAGAATGCACATGGTAAACGGAGTGGCTTATTGGGATCCTCTGGAGCGGGTTAACCCCCCTCCCGACAGCTCAATTTTACCCCATTTTTGGTCCGCGATGCTTCGGTGCGCGGCAGGGGTTATGGTGCGGAGTCATCAGTGCGCGGACGGGGAAGGGCACAGTGCGGAGCCTTCAATAGGCGGGGGGGAGGGTATGGTGTGCAGACTTCAGTGGTTTTGGAGGGAGGTATATATAGGTTAGGGGAGTTCGACCTTTAAGGGGTAACCTCCCTATAGGCCTGTTAACTATGGCCTCAGTCTTGTTATCTATATTTTTGACTGTAACAAATTATATTATGTGTTGTGCCGACGAAGCGCATTGTATAATTATGCATCATTTACCTTAAGATGTGTGCAGCAGGGCCGGATATGTCACAGTCTGCCACGGCTCCAATGCCATGCATGGCTAGCCGCGGTCAGCCAGTGTGACATTTTTGGGGCGAGCCAGACCCTACAAATAAACTTAGCTAATAGTAAAGTATGGCTAATACATCGTCACAAGGGCCGGAATGGGCTCTAAAAGCCAGAGAAAGATATTACGACAATGGAAAATCGCTAAACAATGGACATTGATGATAGTTATGATCATATATACGTAAAACATCCTTCCAATTACAATAGTACAATTTTCATGCATGAAAAAGCATGTTTTACATAGCTGCTACGTTGGCTTGTGAAAGGCGCTTAAACAAAAATTTTGAAAATAGCGATATTTACTTATATATTTTGCGTGAATTTATGCGCTTTGCTTTTAGTTACTACTAATCTTGTCTTTTTTGGGCCTAGAGCTAAATATTTTCGATGTAACATAACCTGCCAAACTGAATGTAATAAATATTTTTTCAGTAGCCCGTCCCGGCTATCAAAGCCTGAGACATGGCCACTCCCAACCCGTACAAGCATACTAGCATAGTTTAGCTATTTATTTTATTCATGAGATCCGGATGTGGCTGTGCGATTTTGTCACTTGCCGGGATAGGCTCTGTGACAGAATCCGACCCTAGGTGCACACATCTTAAGGTAAATGATGCATTAGTGTTTGCTACTACATGAATTATTGTGGTGTTAACGTATGTCAAATACATGACTTGTGCTGTTCAAGGTCTGGAAATACTACAAATAATGTAATTAAATTTGAGTAAATGTTTGTTTTGAAGCGTCTTGTAAGAAATTTTTACAAACACCTAAAACCATAAACGTTCTCAAGCAAGTTCTGCCGAAAAATGTGGCATTATATCTATTTCAGCAAATACAGTTTACGAAATGTCAGTCCAGTATTTTCATAGCAATTCTTAAAATTTTTTTCTGTATACTTTATATAGATTTGATATCATATCGATAGGGTTGTTGGAAAACCATATTTCAAAAATCGCAGCAGACTGACATAGTTACAACAGGGCCGTTTGACTAGGCGTTACCGCGGCTAAACTGGCTTACTTGCAATTCAAAAGACGTCATAAGGTACCTATTATGTCTTTCCGTGCATTGCATTGTACCATCTCGTCTCACAACCCACTACATATGTGTGTCACGTAAAGATGACGGTTGATTAAAGTTATGTCTTTCCATGCATGGCATGGTACCATCTCGTCTCACAACCCACTACACATGTGTGTCACGTAAAGATGACGGTTGATTAAAGTTATGTCTTTCCGTGCATGGCATGGTACCATCTCGTCTCACAACCCACTACACATGTGTGTCACGTAAAGATGACGGTTGATTAAAGTTATGTCTTTCCGTGCATGGCATGGTACCATCTCGTCTCACAACCCAATACACATGTGTGTCACGTAAAGATGACGCTTGATTAAAAGTAAGTGACGTAATCCACGATACCCGGAACGACCGCCAATGTATTGTATAATTATTTCAGCCAGGTTCTGAGCCGTCCAATATTGTCGAAGCATATTTAGCCGAAATCCACGAACGGGGTAATAATCCATCAGAGCGCGGAAGTTCCGTTTTCAATGACGACCAGCTTCTAGGAGTTATTGGTTAGAATATTCCTGCTATATGTAGTTACAGATAAACAAATACCCAAATTCCGCACAATCAATGATGCCGCAAATACAAATGTCCCGTTTTAATATTTTAGACATATGTTTTCTATGTTTGTATCATCTTTTGTAATTGAAGAGAAGGTTCAGTTTTATTAACCTAACCAGCGTTGGGTTTTTTAATCTCGATGTTCAGACGCTATTTGAACCACCGTAATTCTGGTAGCTTTCTATTAAATCACTGAAGATAGCCAAGGCCCAACTTTTTCTTATATTCAGGAAGTAAGTTGAAGTCTACTTGTGACTAATTACATTTTGCTAAACAAACTGGCATCTGGACTGATCCATTTTACACAACAGTCCTAACTCACAGAGCGCATGCTGTTATTCATAATTACGAACAACGATCCTGCATCAGTAGTAAAGCTAATTGCTAAGTAATGTCTACGCTTGTACATATTGTGCTTTTATATTAAATACATAGTTGGTGCAACTCCGTCGGCTTCGGGGGGTAGACGGTCCCCGCGACGGTTGGGTGGGTAAATTTTTCTCGAAATGTTTAGCAACCCAAAAATTTGCTCAATTTTGCAAACATTTGTTCCAATTCATGCCTGTTAACGAAATTTTTTTCGCTAATTTCCCTTAATTAGCCTCAATTTTACATCAACATTGGCAATTTTTGCAAAAGTTTCCACGCACTGAAGGTAGCAGTGGGAGCAGGGTAAACCCCGTAACGTCCTATCATTATTTTTTGTATTATTCTATTCTCGTTTTATTTATTTAACTTTTCCTTTTATTTCTGTTCTTTAATTTTGTTTTATTTTTACTAGTACTTATATATAATATATACAATCTTTAATGCTTAACTGTATACAAATCAAATAGGACGAAACAAGCTTTAGTTGTGAGGAAACTGGAACAAAATGGAAACATTCATGTTTTACATAAAAATACAAAGGCTTTAACCCTTTTCCGCATGAATTAATCTGTATTTTGTGCAATGTCGAGGAAACTTTCGCCGCAGCGGCGCATTGAACTTGGAACGTTTGGTTTCGCGCCTCGTGCGCCAACCACTATGCTGTCTATGAGCTGTTCCTCAGTCCCTTAAGGAACCTCGCAATGCACGTGCAAACGCACGCCGCACGACAAACACGGCAAGTGTAGTGTATCGCATTACAATGCACGCTGTATCATAACATTATGCGGGAAAGGGTAAATCCGAATGATTTCCGTTTCTTGTGAAGTTTATTCTACACACGAAAGTTCTGCTGTCTATGAGCTGTTCCTCAGTCCCTGAAGGAACCTCGCAAAGCACGTACAAACGCACGCCGCACGACAAACACGGCAAGTGTAGTGTATCGCATTACAATGCACGCTGTATCATAACATTATGCGGGAAAGGGTAAATCCGAATGATTTCCGTTTCTTGTGAAGTTTATTCTACACACGAAAGTTCTGCTGATATGAAAAAAATTGCCAGTATTGAATGGCTCAGTCCAGAAGTTAACTTTAACAAATATGGGCAGTAAATCATTTTCTCCAATTTACGGTGTTTCGCTTAATTTATTATTGTCACAGCCGTCAGGAAGTGACATTGCTTTCGACATTTACCAAGCTCTGCATCATACGTTGTGCCACAAAATGGATATATAGAGCAGCTAACTGCTGTCCCAAGCCATGTATTATTGAATAATACTATCTAAATGCACACCTGTAGTATGGGTCCAATTTTTAGTCTCATACGTTGTCGCCCAATCTCCCTACAAAAACGGTAACCGCCCTACGATGTGAGACTAGTAAATTTCACTACGCCGTTCGGCGGTTTAAAATTCCTTTCATATTAAATGTTAAGACGGTGGTACTTTAGTCGCGTGGAGTTTGAACTAAATTAGTTGTTATACTGTAATTCATATTCCTCACATTCTTTCGCGTATTGTATAACAATAGCATGTTCTTGCGATTTAAAGTCCCAATACCCGAGTGCTTTGCTCTCCGTATCCCAGGTTTGAAGTTCAAATCAAGCTCTCATTTTTATTGACGAAATATTTTAAATATGTTTTCTGTTTTAAGTGTTTTAATATGCGACCGTTCACTTTTTGAAACTGTAAATCGGGAAATTATATACTGCTGCTGCACATTTCTTTAAAGAAAAACAGAGTTCGAATGTCAATACTTAAAAATTTCAGCCTGAGATTACTTTTATGCCACCGAACTTGTTTATCTATTTTCGCATACGTTAATCTTCTCTTCAACTATGTACTTATAAAAATATTTACTTGACTATAATTATACTTCAAATAACAGAATTTAAATTGAGATTTCAAGGTGATCTTTGGGCGGCAGGTATGGAAACAACAGCCAACACTTGTCTTTGGGCATTTCTTTACATGATCAACTTTCGTGAAGTTCAGGAAAAAGTTTATGAAGAAATCATCCGCGTTTGTGGTACAGCAAGGCGACCAGAAATGAATGACGCAAAAAACATGCCTTACACCACAGCAACACTCAATGAAGTTCAGCGCATGTCGAGTATAATTCCAAATGCAGTTTCACATGCAACGATTGAAGGTAAACTTTGAATTCACATTGACGCCTAAGCAAATTCTTATTGATGCTGATATTGAAAACTGATTGATGACTAAGCAAATTCATACGATGGGATTTGCATTTTGCAATCATGAATGTAAGATAGCATTTTAAGGTTGTTTGACAGGATATTACAGATGTGAATTTGGATTAATTTCGGATGAGAGTGAGTCGAAAAATCATATTAACGGAACAAGCTTTGAAATTTGTCTTCGTTGCGTTTGCCAACTGGATAATTTCAGCCTTATCTCTACTTGCCGATCGTAATCCGTATTATCGTAATAATGCTGCCAATCTACTAAAATCAATCTGCAAATTAAGGTTGTCCGGTTCGATTTTTAGTGACTATTTATTAATATATTGTGTCAATAACATTATTTATCACAATATTTTGATAGGTAAAAAGATATTTTGATTAAAGACCGTAGAAGGCTTAGGGCCGTGAAACCTCCATGGTTTCAAATGGCTAAGTGCCCATTACGAAGGCAACGATAATTGTTTTGGACGTTGTTGTAAATTTGAAATGATGCGTCGACAATTACTGCTGCTAGAAAGCTTAACGGATGGATATTGAATAGTTTGATTTTATGACATAACGAATTGCTGCAATTGCTTGAACGGTACCAATAGTTCATGATGAACCCCGCAACAGTATTGTGACACTCGTTCCACACTATAATATATCACTTGTGGGGTGACGGAGTCAATTTCTCATTATTTTTCTTAAGTTTCGGGGGACGGGCAAGTTTGCCATTTTTGTCCTGCCCCAACCCCCAACTTTCAACCTGTCCCCAACAACTTTTGTCTTACCTATCCAGCTTCTGCTCTGTCAACCCGTCCTTTTTGTTAAGGATATATAGTGAAGGATTAACTTATCGGCGTTGTGATTCGCTCTCCGGTGTTGCTCTAGAGTCAACCCGATCAACTTTGTAGATGACGACGAGCCACGGCGTTGAATAATATTGTTATACTGGCAGAGCCGGATACAAGAGTTGACAAGATCTGCCAGATGCAGAAGCGACGTGATGTGGCGCTGTGCATGTAAATAGTCAGTTTTGATTACAGTAACGATACAACCAATCAGATAAATAAACTTTAAGTTGAGAAAACGTCGAATATTATTAACATCTAGACAACACGTCGTGAAGAGGGATAGTAGGAATCATTTCGTAACAGAAACGTATACATTCATTATATACTCTGGTTTAACCATCTAAACAATACGTGAAGTGCAGATAATGCAGCAGATACAGATGCACATGCGACAGGAAATGGGAAGATGCATGTTTGGGCGTTGCATGAGTTGTTTCCTGGACTTAAGAGAAAACGAGATAGAAACGTTATCACAGCAAAGGACCCCAGTTTATTTGCAAACTTATCTTGTGATCCTAGATTACAAGACACTCCCCTACTTCCCACATGCACTAATCCAGCTTTTGTTGCAAATTCGAGCAAAATAATATTTTTTCACGTCTTGTTCGAATGTGTAACAAAAGTTGGACGTGGGGGCAGGACAAAAAATTGGGCATGGGGAGACAAGACATAAGTGGGAAACTTGTCCCCCCTGACAAGTAGAACACATAAAGGAAAAAATGGACCGCAGCATAAAACAAGGGTTATAATGTAGCTTGACACGAGTGGCACACTCTTCTTCAAGGGTTCATCATGAATCTTAGCATGTTATTAATCGCTACTAGCAAGAGTTAATGATGACTTAATGAGAATAGTATGACACTACTCGCAATTACCATATGAAAGTGTTCAGTATGAAGCGATCCATTTAGACCTTGCCCCCGGATTCGGGGTATTACACCCTTAGTTTCCGAGGCAGGGCCTCGTTTTGCTCAGCAAAATTTGTTCTGCCACCCATCGCCAGTGTTGGCGCGGTCATGTTAAAAATCCAAAATTTTGCATCTTTAAACCAGTCTTCTATTAGTAGAATGACGTCTCAAAAAAGAACAGTGGAAGGCCGTAAAAAATATTGCTAAGAAAACTAAGATCCCCCGAAAGTGAGGGCAACAAAAACCCCAATAGGGGAGGGACAATATTTTCGGGCGAAATTGTGAGTTTCAAAAAATTCCGACCCTAGCCCCAATCAATCCACTCGCCCTCGCATTGCAACCCTCCAAACACCCCGCCAAAACAGTTTTCTCCCCCAGATAATCGTGAAGCACAACGGTTCGGGCAACATTAAACCGATCAAGCGGCACAGACATACCTGGAAAATAATCATCATTAATAATATTTCTGAAAAGATATGCATTAAGATCTAAGTTATAGCAGTATCTACTGCGTAAACCTAAAATAATAATCATAGTGCACAAATCAAGAGTTAATATGTACCTAACGGTTCACTTAACGCGATAGCAAATCATAATGCTGATTCCACTAACTGGTCATATCCCTAGAAAAATGTTACTGTGTTCATGATCAAACAATAACACACAACTACAATCAGCCAACAGTTTCGCAATTCTATATGTATCTGAGAGTTAGCGCGATAAATGCACAATTAACCATATTGAAATTCGTTCGAGTAACCTCAGTAGCTTAATGTACTGTCGAGCAGCGGCCGGACAAGCCGTCAGCAGGCCGGTATCGCGACGGAAGCGGGCTACCGGCGGCCGGGCCCGCCCGCTAGATGGCCCTGTACTCCGCCTAGGTAGGCACGTACACTGGCGGCCGGATAACCACGTATTCCAGTCGGCTGGATAGGCTGGTACGCCGGCCGGCCCGATAGGCCGGTATTCCGGCCTGCCCATATATTTTAATCAGGATGTCATGTTGTTCTGTGACGGTCTTTATTACTTAAAATGTGATTTTGTTATGTTAAAATAAATTATATATTTTATTTAGAGTTTTTCATGGCAAAACGTAACTTTCTCTCAATACATGTACAATTTTAAAGCTTATTTAACTGTAATCCATATTACATCCCTGCGTACGCAAATATGTATTAAACACTAAAAGCAGTGTTGCACTGTCCCACTGTGTATATATTGGAATACTTTAGAGCTCGACCCGCTGAAATCCGACCACCATCTGAAAAGGTCTCGGATTTGTCTTACTATATTTAGGCAACACAAAACTGCAAATAAGGTGGCGTAGAGCAATATCTGTTTTACGCTTATTCCATAAACATTAGAGATCGACAGGTAAATACGGTCGTTATAGACCTCGTTCTAAAAGGTACGCTATTTTTTGAAGCTAGTTGGCATCGATTAAATATTTGCAACTCTGTAATAAAAACTGCAAGCGTAAAAAGAATTGTGGCTTTAGACTAACTTTATAGGGTTAATGCACATTGAATCATGTATATTGCATCTTAATTTATGACCGAAAAATTTTCAAAACTAAAGCTTGTAGACGTCCACCAGCAGTATTGTTGGACACCAGCCGGAAAAGTAGCCGGCTGCTGTAATGTAGCTGCGATACGTTGCAAATTACATTGCATGTGTATCAATAACATCTATATATTAGGTAACATTTACCTACGTGTCCCCGAAATGGACACATTCACCTATTTGTATATTCGTTAGCGGAGCTAAAAAGTTCGACATCCATGCCAGCTCTATCCTTTTGCTTATATAAATTACATTCTATGTGTGTAACTTAATAAGATTAACACTATATACTGTATAAAATTGAGTGTAGAACTATAAATATATTTGTTTTTTTATCTTTTTTCAGATACAACACTGGCAGGCTACGAAATTCCTGCTCATACCGGAGTCATGTACAACACAATGTTACTAAGCTATGACCCGAAGATATTTCCCGACCCAGAGAAATTCAGTCCTGAACGCCATTTAGAAAACGATGGCCAAAGTGTTCGTAAATTTGAAACCCTGATACCGTTTGGTATGGGAAAGCGTGTTTGTTTAGGCGAAAGTATGGCACGATCGGAACTGTTCCTGATATTTACAGCGCTAATTCAACGTTTCCGTTTAGACAAGGAACCGGGCAAGCCAATGCCTACTCTTCGATTTAGAATGAGCGGAACAGTGTCTACTCACCCGTATAAAGTTGCAATTTGTCCTCGGTACTGAGCCGCGAAGTGATAATTATGAGTCATTTACCATAAGATGTGTGCACCTATGGCCGAATTCTGTCACAGAGTCAATTCCGAAAAATGTCAATCTTCACGCATCCAAATCCGGCCCTTTATAAATAAATTTTGCAGTGTATATATCCTAGTAAGTTTGTGTTCCGGTTATGAGTCAGGTTTCATAGCCGGAACGGACGGCTGAGTATATATTTATAATGTTCAGATTTAGCAGATTGTGTTCCAGAGAAAATATTTAGCTCTAAACCCAAAAAAGGCAAGATTAATATTACGTAAAGTAATGTGAAATTAATTTTAAGGTGCCCCACCACCCATCCTATTTTGTAATTTTGCATAAAATTTGTTACGGAACGCTTCTTGGTCAATTGAAATTCGGTGTAAAACTGGCCGTGAACACAGTGCTCGCGATTGAAATCTAACCATTTTGTGTTCGCGAAAATTCAAGTAAAATTACCCAAATTTTTGAGAACGAAAATTTGTCGATTTGAATTAAACCGGTTTGTTTCGCGAACACCGAGAGATTAAATGACGCCAGTTTTGCACGTCACGTCACGCTCACGAACACTGAATAATCCAAATTTAAATGATTAGGCATTAGGGAACCGAATTTCTGCAAGTTAAATTCTGTTCGAAAACAAGGTGTAATGTCTGGCACTTGGATTTGATTTTGCCAATTTTCGGTTAACGAAAAACGAAATAATAAACCCTTTTTTTCCGTAACAAGGATTTGCGATTCGATATCGGTAATAACAAAATAAGATGGTTGCCGGGGTCACCTTATGTTTACTCACGCATAAGTCGCAAAAATACAAGTAAAAATAAATTTATAAATGTCACTATTTTCAAATTTTTTTTGTTTCGGAGCTTTCAAAAAGCCAGCCTAATAGCTATGTAAAACACGATCCTTGTTGCATGAGCACTGTACTATTGTAACTGGAAGGACGTTTTCCGAATATACAACCATATGTATCATCAATTTCCATTGTTTCATGATATTCCATTGCCATCATTTATTTCCTGCCTTTATAACCGATTCCAGCCCTTGTGACAATTTTTCAATCGCGTTTCTTATTAGCTAATATATTTGCAGGGATTGGCTCGGCCAATATAGCTAATCGCGACAATCCAAGCTTTTCTTTAGTGCCGCGGCAGAGTGTGACAAATCCGACATTGCCACACACATCATAATGTAAATGATGCATTATGTATGCAAGGGGCATAGTATATTGTAGTCTTCTAAACATATATTTATCATTTTCAATTGAATTTTTTACAGTGAATGTGTCCTATTACAGTTTATATATAGCTGTGAATTGGCAAAACGTATTGATATAATTACGAGCCGGAACAAATCGCACTAACTTATTTGTTTTGGTCTCAAACGGTCTAATCCGTACAGTTGTAATCTAGCGCGTGGGAATGGCTTTGCATTATTTGGGTCAATTTGTTACAGTGCATGAGTGCGCATATATACACCTACACATCACGCGTGTGGAGCAATCACTCTTGCAGCTGTAATTTGATCTCGTCATGTTATTCGAGAGAAAGAATACAATCGGTGGAAAGGCTGACGTTGATCTAAAATACAACCTACAAAAATAACTGTGTTGTTATACCACTTGTCGCGGTCCAGCAATGACCCTCTCTTGGTAAAATTATAGTTAAATTTAGCACGTTGAAGAAGCGGGAAAATTTACTTATTCACCATGCACCATTGAACCTTTATCTGTCCTACCGTAATTATTTTTGCCAAACATTTAGTAGACAATGCTGGATGATATATAACTTATGATTTATCACGTAACGCAGCAGTTGTATAATTGTATGTACTAGGAGACAATTTTAGAAAAACTCCTTATGTTTATAAAGTTCATAAAATACGTGGCGAAATCTCTGCCAATCGAGACAAAATCCGGGAAATTCATATTTTGCATGTGTAAATGTATTAGGGATGAAATTTGGCCAAATGGCTTTAACGTTAATGTTCTACACATAACTATTCAACATGCACAGAAATTTAACCAAAATACGTAACTATGTCGAATTTTGCACACTAAGTGCTGGTCGGATTCGGAAAAGTACTTAAGAAAATTTGAGAATAACCTCTGACCTACGGTGTCGACATGCATTTATCTCGCGCCGAGACGCAGTCCCTGTATAGTCCGTATATACGTATCGTTGGCAGACGGGCCACTAGACTAAATACTAATATATACATTTGACCCTGCTCTGAGCATATTTTGTTAATACCCGGTAGGGTGTATTTTCTCTCTTGTTTCTAGTCGGCGATAATTCGGCTACGCGACACTGTTTAACACATACATGCTGACACACCGAGGTCTCATGGGGTAGCCGGTGTTGGAGGGTAAAGATCGTCTCAGGGGATATAGAGATCCTCGTGAGGTGGAGGTGGTTCGGGGGGTGGTGAGAAACTGTGAACAACCTCCGCCCTCTTCGCACTCTTATTTTTCTGCCAATTTCAAGCTAATTTTTTTCCAATTTCACCATATTTTGCAAAAATTTCCCGCCGGAGTGGAGCCTGACGAGGTAGAGTGGTACCCTGAGGAAGGGCCACGGAAGGGGCTCCGAGACCTCTAGGAGCAGCCTAGCGCAAAACCACTGCGTTCGGCATGCAGGGTTTAACAGTATAAAGGAGCTAAATTTTGGCATTCGGATGGTCCTGTGCAGATCGATCGGATTTCCGACTTGAACTGCGTCTCCAATATAAAATCAAAATGGGCCAATTGACCCGTTCTCTTTTAAAGGGTAGAGTGGTCAATTGAAGGTCAACTATTGATTAATGTAGCGTTCACGTTATAAAAGATCCCCATGTGAAAGCTTTGTCCATCCTGAGTCTCTGCCACCATCAATTATATGGTGTCTTGGACACCATGGTGTTTCTGATGGTAGTTTCAGAAAGTATACATAGGTAGTGTAGTGTTCATAATAGTATGACGTAGACTACGTCATAAAATTTATATGTGACAGCTACACCATGCTATTATTTACACGCCTTATATAATGTGTTTGTGGATGGTGTCCTTGGCACCGTCACTAATAAACAATAGGAAGATATCGCCACTATAATTAAGTTGTGGTGTCTTCATTCACCATCTATTGTATTACAAAGTGTAGGTTTATACCGCATACCACAGGATGGTGTCGTCCAGACCACTGAGGGACAAAAGTTTCACATGGCGGTCGTTTATAATGTAAACACCGCATAAGACCCTTTGGCTCTAGCAGAAAAACGGGGCCAGGTGCATGAAAACAATATAATACATATTACAATACAAAAGAAGTATTAACAACAAAAAACGTGAGATATCACTGGATTGTCACCAGGTATATTATATCTCTATATATTTTAAGCCCGTAGGCTGTGTTACAGGGGATTATTGATCATAGTTTGTACTATCACCGGGCTAATATATGGCAAAATCTTTTTACCTGGTAACGTAATCACATCTTGCTTATCTTCACCGGCCGAAATATATATATATAAGCCAATAACTTATTACCATAGACTGACCATGCAGAAGTAGTTGACTAATATGAAAGTTAACATTTTTTGATTTGACCATGCAGTACAATTCATTGCGGTTTTAATATTGCCAGCAGTTAAACATTTCTATTGTCTTTTGTTCTTGTTCATTTTAATTATAAAATGATTTTGTTTATAAATTATACAGGAAGTCGAGGCGCTACGCCATGTATGTGTCAATTTTTAAATCATTTGTATGGTTCCCAGATTTATTGTACCATTGCCAGCGTTATTCTATACTATGACGACCAAACTTTGTACAACGCCTGTTTTATAGCACTTGTGTTCGTGTGAATGGGCTGGCAAAGTAGTCGAATTTCTCTTGTAAAACATGAATCATAGGGCGACCATATAAGTGATCGAATGAATAGAAGGTTCTAGAAAACACTTATCGGCTCGCAGCCGTGATTGGTTTTAAACTTTATTTCAAAAAGAGCCGCTCTGTGTCATTATTAGTTCTGGACAGTTTGACTGGGTGAAAAAATAGAAATTTCTGATAAGAAATTTTTGGTTGCTTAAACAAACAATTGCATTAGAAAAGATTTAGGATTAGACAATCAGGATATACCACAGAAGTGAGCCGGTCGATACTTGATTTCAAGCTAATTGGTTGGATTGCGCGACGCATCGCATTTTAGTTTGTTTTCTCTCGTTTATTATTATATATGTATATATATATGTATACATTTCTTTGTAAGTATGCATATATGTATGTATATGCATTGGTTTCTTTTGTCGGACACATTGTCTGGCGACCCTCATAAGTGAGTCATCGTCGCCTTTTCAGGTTGCCTTTTGTACGGTTGCCATCATAAAATAATTATTCTAGACGGATTAAACATTTGTAGTAGTAATTTGTTTTGTTGAATACTACCCTTAGTAGACCTTGTCCAGGATGGCTTCCATGAGACATGATCTCGCTGCCAAATTGTCACATTGTGACACGAGATTTGGATATTGTGACATACGGCATCTGTGACAAGCGCCAGGCCGACTGAGGAATTCAATCGCAATCTAAAATTGGCACGCGCTTTTAGAAATAAACTCAAAACATTAACTGGTTTTCCTGGGTAAGGTATGGTGGCCCAAGTAGGCATAGGGTCGCCCTAGCTGAACTCAGGTAGTAATGAATACTGTATTCCTGGCGATATTTTCAATTTTCATAGTTTTGGTGTCAGCTTCTATAATCATGTGCGATGATTCAAAGGCCAGTGCCTGCAACTATTGATAATTATCGTATGGATCCATGAATACAATATGTATGCACGAATATATTTTTGTACTGGACATAGCAAGGGACGATAATTAAGAGGCAAGACTTAACCTAAAAAAACTTAGGCTTAGCTTCGCTAGAAAATCATGACTAATATATAGAATTACACAGAAATATTCAAATATTCAATACATGTCTATGAAAATTGGGAATACTACAAAAATTACATTTAGAGCCTAGATGTTCCCAAATTTAAATTTAAGTCTCTGGTTCGGGAGTACAAGACGCATAAGCAAAGAAAAGTTTTATTATCAGTGCAAATGTAGGTGGTCAGACAACAGCTTAAATTTGTTTCAAAAGATCCATTTCGGATCAGAGTTCACGCATTTGAGACATCTCTGTACATCAAATGAAAGCGTAGCTAATTCGAAATATTAATGCCAAACGAGAGTCTTCATCAGTTTGAGCGTTATTAAACTATGGAAATCCTTATTATGTTGGTTACGCATTTAGCTCTATCGAAATCAAGCTCTATATACATGTAGTGTTAAAAAGGATGCGAGTAGTCATGTCTTTAAGCATTGAAGTAACGTGGTCTCTCTATGTTGTCATGTCTATTTCGAAGCAGGGGTCTATTGCTATCAAATTCAATCCCTGACAATTTAATTGAAGAGAGACAAACTACGCACGCACCAATCCCGTATAATTGAAGCTATATATAACTGAACAGATACAACGTAATGTTTATTGAATGTGAACGACTTATTCAATGCCGGCGACACACAAAACACGTAATAAAACCAGTCTACACAACAAAAGACAACCAGAACTTCTTAACAACAACGAAAAATGTACAGAGTATGCAAATTAGGTAATCAGCTAATTCTGATATAACAACAATAACGCAGAAAACCCAGTAATCCCTAAAATGCCAATCCCTCATAACGTATGGACCTATTAATATCATTGACAATTGTCGACACCCCACCCTAAATGTCCTCATTTCAACTATATCAATCAAACAGCACGCTTGCTAATATCATCCAATACATCTTCGATAAAGTTGTTGGAACGTTACGCAGCACCGGAACCACCCTGTAGGATTAGATCCAAACCTCGTTCAATCCTGCGAAGTTGATGTGGAAGTATTTTGGCTACTTAAATAGCGACAAATTCATGTAGCCCTGCGGAGCGAATGGAGTGTTGTTACCACCTCACACACGTGATACCGGTCTCGGCCAGACGGCCCTCTATAAAATCCTACAAATACCCGGCGCCCAGTGCGTCAGGATGTGGCTCCGGCAATTTACCAAACTTGGTGGACAATCGGCGACAGCGTGGCGCGCCAGTACCACTTCCTCTAACTCTAGCCATGAATGATGTTGGTCCCTAACGTCATCAAACTGTGCGTCATTAACACCACAGTTTATTATAACCGCTTGAAACTGATTGGACACGATATTCCCACGAAAAATTAGCTTCGCTAGACGACGGAACGTGCCACCGGAAACTGCGTAGAACTCGTCGCATCCTGCGACAGTGCTGACAAAGCGGCACATACTATCAGACAAAATTAAAAGCGGCTATCAGGACGTCCTGTAATCACTGAATATGTGTTGAATGACCGGTCCGGCAGCAGCAATAATTTGACACAACCTATCTTCCAAGTACCGTCTGACTACCTCTTTCAAAAGCCCACCATGCCAATTGGCCAAGGGACTCCATAATCAACGATCCATCGCACGAACACCATACGTCCAAAAGAAATCGTTCCCGCATGTGACGAAATGAACGTTGGCAGGATTTGGCATAGATGACATCGTCGCCTAGAATTCGAGGCGAAATAGGTTATCATCAAACTGCAACTGATCGCTCATTAAAGTGAACATTACATTACGCGAGCGCATTACTCACTTGGCACTAACGTTGACACCGTTTTTATCGATGAATGCGTCAACGGTGCCAGGGCGTTCACTAACTATTGGACACTTTCGGGCGGCATTTGCTTCTTGGCCGTCTTGAACTAAAATTAAGTATTGATGTGGTTGAGTAAGGAATTCGAACCGAAAACATCCCTTTTCAGCGGCGAGTCATGCACAAAGTTGGGCGACAAAAAATATTTGAGGGCAATTGAGCATTCGAGACATTATGTATTTTCCTAAAATATACAAAACGTTATAAACAGGTAATTCCAGGTTAAGGGCAATGAGCATTCGAGTGGCTGTGCGTTTCTAAAATAAAAATGTTACAAACAAGTGATTGCAAATTTTTATTTCTACCGGGAAAAACTACGTAGGGTATTCACTTTACACCGACCGTCCGAACTACTGTTGGCTTGAGTCTGAGCTATCGTTCTCCTGTTCATCTTGGTCTGCCGCCGACAGCAGTATTTCTCTAACCTGACCCCTAGTCACCACGACCGCTTGACGCCTGGGACGTGCGATTCCGTCAGTTTCTTGGCAAACCCTGTCGCTACTTCGAGGTTCGACCTGAATCTCAAGCGGAAACAGTAAACGAATGGGGCGAAGAACTATCCTGCGACTACGCAAACGCAACGCAGCTAATTGACAAAGGCCATCCCAGCTTTTGTGCAGCTCCACTAGAACCGCTATCTTCTACATGGTCTTAGGCAAATTACCTTTTATCACGACGGCGTCGCCAAACGACGGTTCTATGTTCACCACGTTCCATCGTTTTGTGGCTGCAAAACTACTACGGAAACTACGAAGGTACTGTGTTCTCCAAATGTGCCAAAACGAAGCCATCGTCGCCAGGATCTTCCACTCCAAAATCAATTTATCTGTCTTTGTTGTTTTCAAAATGAAGACCTCGTGATCGAAGTTGAAGGAAGGAAACCCGACAACGGCCCTCCCAGGAAATGAGCAGTTGCCAACGGTGGCTCCGCCTCCGAGTAAAGGATGGGCAGCTGTTGACGGTCCCTGCCACAATCTTCTTTAGCTCGACCACATATACGCAACGAGCATCCACGGACTTTTTCAGCGCAAACTTTGTTCTTCCAGCATACTTTTATAGCGCCCTCAGATCCAGAAAGAATAGTCGGGGATGAACTTCCACTGGATCTGGCTCTTGGCGCGAAATTGTGAATAGCATCATCGAATTGAACATCCCGCCACAATTCATGGAGCAACCGATCAGTAGTGTGAAATTGTTTCGCATTGTCGCTTACGATCTGCTTTGGACAACTTCGAGACGCGACGAACCGTCAGAGACACAGAAGAAAGTGTTCCGTGGACAATTGTTCTACCTCTTCCAAATTTATATCTCGGATCACAGCGTACGTGAACAACGCAGTCCAGACTTTCTTTGGGCCACCTGTCGTCTTTATCACCAGCGTTCCCATATAGACTACCCCACGGTAGAAAACGGACGTATTTTTGGACTCTAAAATCGGCCAACGGTGGCTCTGCTGGATCTGGATAGAAACCGCTTCGTGACCGTTTGCAAACACAGCAATCTCTCAGCACTCGCTTTCGCTTCGCCTGCCATCGGCGGTGGATTATCCATTAGCTGTATCGTGTTTGTGCAAGCGTGTGGACAACACCGGTGTGCTATACATGCTTGTGCCATTCATCGATCAGTGAATGACAACGCTTGGAGAGTGGTATACGACACTGTGCTTCGAAAGACAATTCAGCATTTCTAAGTAGTCCAGAAAAAATTGATAAGCCCGACCGGATCGACAAATAAATCAAGCTGCTTGGCAAATTGGTATTGCTTTGCCCAGTGTTTCCACAAAGTGGACCTTCTATACCCACAGTTCCAAAATCGGCGGGAAGACAATAATTCGTTGGCATTAAGTAGCCCGGAAAGGCGACTTGGTAATGCATGAGTAAACTTAAGGTGCGCCCTCTACTATCCTCTTTTGACACTATGTACAAAACACTGTTAGACAACAAAATATTTATTGCATTAGCCAATTCCAAATTCAAAAATTTCCGTTCGCGTACGCAGAGCGACTGATTGCAAAACGGCGTAATTTCTGTTCGCCAACACAATGCACCGGTTTGATGTTTGGCCACAAATTCGTTCACATCGCACAACGTGGCAACTCGCATTCCGTATTTTTCATTACGCTAACACATTACGTTTTGTTAATTATAATATTGGTAGTTCGCGAACATTACATGCGATGCGTACTTTTCTGCTTTGTTCTTGAACGGGCGTTGCAACGGTATGAACA
Source organism: Trileptium ribeirensis (assembly GCA_030248225.1). NCBI lineage: Eukaryota > Metazoa > Nematoda > Enoplea > Enoplida > Thoracostomopsidae > Trileptium > Trileptium ribeirensis. The sequence continues at coordinate 8,789 of JASANE010000096.1, read as the reverse complement.
AAAATTTTGTTCGCGAACAAATACATATTACAAGATCCTTATGTTCGCGAACATATATTATAGTATATATAGTGTTCCAAAATGTAGTGTGCCTCCATGTTCGCAAACCATGCAAAGCTCTAACTCTGAAACGGCAAATGAGATGTTACATTTCATTTTACGATGGCTTATTAATCAGACCAAATTTTGTTCCTTAACGTTTTTAGTTCGTTTTCAAGTAGGCCTAATTTATGTTCCTTTACACTGCTACAGATCTTCGGTACCCCGAACAAGCGATCGTCAATCGGTGATGTCAAAAGAGGATGGTAAAGGGCGCAGCTTAAGTTTACTCTTGCATAACCGGAAATTATCCGCAAAGCACTTGATCCACGCCGTGACACGCAGTAACCTTTGTAACGTGTAGAACCTTTCTAACCAAGTTTGACTGGTATCGCTGAAGTCGATCATCAAGAAAGTTTGTTGAGTGGCCACATCTGTGAAATCTTTTGCACAGTTCTTGGCATCGATGGAATAGGGGTTTATATTTACTAACCAAAATGCCTCAGGTTGAAGGAGCCATGCCGGCTCATTGCACCACTGCCTGTCTTTTGTTAACGCAGCGAGTTGGCACCCTCGTGACGCAACACCGCCGGATTCGCGTCCGTAGGAACATAGCGGAATCGAATATAACTGTGTGATTGGGTTTACAGTATTTTTGATAAATATGGCCCTAATGGACTTCTTGGTGATCCAATGCAGGACACATTGCGAATTGGATCTTATAATCTTCGCCCTAACTTGGTGCCCGACCATGCTTGGTTACAAAGAACATTACACGAACTCGGATTAATGCTGCCATGAGCTCAAGCCGCGGAATTGTCATCGTCTTCATAGCCGCATCCCGTATTTTGGCAAACATAAAGTTTATTGTGGTGCTCCCTACGGTTACTTTCTTGAGGTAGAAAACGGCGGCATACGCTTTAGATTATGCGTCACAGAATGTGTGTAATTCGTAGTGACGGTCGACAGCTTTCGCGTAACCAACGATACACCATTTGATGGGACACGATGATATTTGCTGCAGGTCTTCGGAACACCGTTTCCACTCGTCAATAATATCCAACGGTAATCGATCGTCCTAACAGTACGATTCCGTCAACAATCGTTCAATGATTATTTTTCCAACGCTAGTTACTGCCGAAAAAACCTTCACGTATCGAATATTTTCTCGAAATATTTCAGCACTAGCTGATCTGGAAAAGCTTTGCGGCATACTAGCCTGGCGAATAGATTAGCACCACCTACGAGAAGGTCCGAGATGAACTCTGAAACGTATGTTGCGCAAGTTATGCGTAATGCATAAATTAAATCGAAGTTTCTCCAAACTCAATGAAATTAATAGAACACTTTGATCAAGGTTCGTCCAGAAGAACCTAATAACTTTGTCTACCATCTGTAATCAAGCCGTAAGTTGTTCGCATCATTCTGAACCTATATCCGCTTAAAACAATACCCGCTTTCGTTCAGGCGAGAGTATAGGGAACTTATATTCCGACCGACCATATGAACTCTGGTTTCTTTTCATAGCACGCAAAAATCTTTCGTTTAATATACGCATTATAACCTACGATGTGGATCATATTATGTGTAAAAGGAAAGTGATTATAATTTTTAATACTTGCAGCCAAACAATGTGGACTCCGGTGTCTCTTCGAACGGTGCATTACATAATTCACCTTTTACGCCCAATATTACCTACAATGTGGTTCAAATTGTGTGTAATTCATCATTTACCTTAAGATGTGTGCATCTAGGGCCGAATTCTGTCACAGAGCCAATTCCTGCCCTTCATAAATAAAATTAAAAAAGAAGCTATGCTAGTATGTTTGTGCTAGCCGGTGCGGACTACTGAAAAAAATCATTACATACAGTTCCGCAGACTGTGTTACAGGGCAAATGTTTAGCTCTAGGCCCAAAAAAGGCAAGACTAGTAGTAATTAAAGTAACGCACATAAAGGCAGTTAAAATAAATATGTAAATATTGCTATTTTCAAATTTTTTGTTTGAGCGCCTTTTACAAGCCAACCCAGTAGCTATGTAAAACACGCCGCTTCATACATAAAAATTATGCTATTGTAACTGGAAGGATGTTTTACGAACATACAGGGCCGGCGCTAGCACCCCCCTACCCCCACCGGGGGGCCGCTCACACTTGGGGGGCCCCTCACAAGCTAGAATTCATTCACCCGGTATAATATTGAGTCGCTGCGATATAGTTTAAATACACCATTAAGCAAACTATACTATATCGACTAAGATTGGTTAAATAATGCTAGAAGCCCGGGGGCCCCTCACACATCGTTTGGGGGGGGGGGCTCACACCCCTAGCGCCGGCCCTGCGAACATATGACCATACGTATCATCATTTTTTCTGATTTTCAATTGTCGCCATATATTTCTTGCTTTTAGAAGCTCCGGCTCCTGTGACAACTGGTCAGCCTCGCTTTACTATTAGCTAATTTATATGCAGGGTCTGGTTCGGCCCAAAAAATGTGACACTAGCCAAGCTTGGCTTTAAAAGCCGCAGCAGACTGTGACAAAATTTGGCCCTGCCGCACACATCTTAAGGTAAATGATACATAAAAGGCGAATGATTATGATTTTGGTGATTTTTGATATTCGTAATCATGAATACTGTGTTGATGACTGGGATGTTATTACCTCAGATAAGTAGCCTCACATTAGTACAAAACTGTCACATAATTTTTGGATAGTTGTAAAAGTTTTAACCAAAATTACACTATGAAAATAACGCTCGCTTCTCGCAACATGGCGGTATGGGACTATGATCCACAGAACAGTAAATATAATTAATTATATTCGCTGTTATGTGGTGAAATCGTGGACAACAATAACGAGTACTATGATAGGTATTATGTAAATTCTAATTGTTTCAGCAGTACAGAATATCACTATCACCTTTCGCTAATGGAATAAGCAAGAGAATTTGAAACTGTGCTTTATTTAGGTAAGACAGAAAATTCGAAAATCAGTAAAGGGTGAAAAATGTGATCTGGAAATGAATGAAAAGTTGGAAATTAAAATAACAAGTAATTTGTAATACTATAACAATGCAGAAAATTGTTACACATGCTTGTCATATTTAGGCGATCAGTGATCAACCACTGAGTAATTTAAATAAACAATTTTTAAACTGTGGTGACAGAGACCGAACCGAGTTTTCACAAGAAAAAATTGTTTGTTTATTGATTATTATTGCGCATATATTATTAAAGTGACGTTTTAACTTGTTGCATATATTATTAGAGTGACGTTTTAACTTGTTGCAGTTCTCTTCAATGCAGCAGAGTGCGTGCAAATTTTCATGACAGTAGCGTCCTTTTCCGCGAATGTAGCTGACTTGTGCAGCGTATGGCTTCCAATAACATATTCCACCCATGCGTGCTGGAAAATGCTGGCAAGGCTTGGCTTAGCCTTAGAGTTATACTGGGTCGTGTAATAAATCCTGAACGCTTTTAATTGGTGACATTATTGAAAAAACGCTCACGATTTATTACACAACCTAATATGTTTGAACTGTTCTTTGACACATTTGTGTTGTGTTTCATGTTTCCCTGGAGCTTGACGAGGGTCAAAACACTAAATTCTCATGTGATGCGCTATCTAAGGCCGAATCGAACTTTCTAGTGAATTCGGACATTAGAAAAGCCCCACCACGGCGAAAAGCTCCTTCCACAGTGCGAGAGACGAAACAAATTCAAAATGAATTCTCTTGACAGGTGACAACTTAGTTAATTTTTTACATTTAGACATTTAGACATTTTAGACAGTTAGACAATTTAGACATTTTTTATATTGCCTTCTTTCTCGCACGGCCCTCCGTAAATACAGTGTCCGAATGCAGTTCGCGCGGTATAATGTAAGATTCGGCCAGCTCGACAACTCTTGTGAATTGAGATTAAAAGCGGTGGTCTCAGCTCAGTCAACTATACGATAGATTTATCAAAGGCAGGCAAGAAATGAAGTGCCAATACCGAACATACGTTCTCACATCGGCGGCAAGGACTAGACACTATGCGCTTTCGGCGCAATATCAAGTAAGATTTAGACATTAGGCAATTCTACGTATAATAAACGTAGTCTCAAACATTGATATCAATAATTTTTCTATTCAGCCGTACATTCAAACCTTGGATATTCGACCTTAATTCTGCAGGGCCTCTTGGTGGACGATATTGCGAGTCTGATTGTGTGGCGACCAGATGTAAAGGTGGTAAGGCTTACCAACGCGTGTGCATCCTACGTAAAGTTGACCATGTAAGAATACGGGCTCAGTCAAGTTGAGCCCTACAACCTTGAGCGACTGACCTTGTGCCTTGTTTATCGACATAGCGAAGTTGAGCTTGATAGGGAGCTGCAGTCGTTTGAATTACGAAGGAAAAACGCTCAAAGTAGGGTGTTCCCTATCTTATTCACATAGCACAGCACTCATTTTTTATTGCACTACACTACGGCACCTCACGATCATGAAAATAGAGATTAACAAAAGAAAAAATACTATACGAAACATAGTGCCTTACATTGTCTCTGGATCGACCCTGGTGGCAGAAGCCGCCGCAGAGCGACCCAAATCACCACCTCTTCTTCTTGACATTTTGTAAAGGGAATTCGAAAATAATGCGTAAAATGTGAATGAATTATCGAAGAGTGAAACCTTGCGTCATAAAGAGATAAGTGTGCGAGTAAATAATTGCGTCATCGCATAATGATTGTGTGAACGTTAACGTTTATGAGTGACTGTAAATAACTAAATAAACGCTACATTAGAGGCTAATTTTAAAAAACGCTTGCATAGCGGTGGAATAGAACACGGTCCTCACGGTGAATAGCGGTGGAATAGAGCACGGTCCTCCTGCTGAATAATGATGGAACAGAACACGGTCAGCCTTCTAAAGAGTCGCCCACTGAACGACTGCGCTAACGCAGACATCCAAAAGTGCACCAATTAACTCCGTACTTAAGCTAATATAATTCGCTAACCCCCCAACTACAAACCTGTGGGTTTAAAAATACGTTTACGCCTAAGTTGGACTTCGCTAATTCAGCATATATATGGGTTGCGGATGTATCTATAATGCTTTTGACAGAGTTCAAAGACAAACATTCAGATAAATAATAAACAGACGAAAATGCCTCTCCTCTTATATATATAGATAGATGAGGCGCTTCGAGAACACCGCGTCGGATTCGAAGCGGAATGAAGAACATGTCATGGCGTCTCGCTACATTACCAATGTAGCCCTAGAACTTTGGTGCACGACTGACTCATATCTACACTGGGACATGATCGTTCCATTCGAAATCGTTGCTCGACCACTCGAGGAGATTCATCAAGGCCGCCTGAAAAACCTGCTTCGCTTCATCATAAAATTGTTTCGCCTCGTCGACCCTATCCTTCCCTGTGATGACGTTGTCAACGTAAACGTTTCCACGAATATATCTCTATCGATTCGGCCGTCAAGCAAAAAGGGGCTGCAAACAAAGCAAAATAGTAGGCGGCAGAAGCAAATAGCTATCATGTTTGTGCTCGTTGGCGGCATCACCAGGTCCTTGCTTCAAAAACGAGTCCCATCTCGTGACCGCTCATGGAGTCCGATTTGTACAAAAGCTTTTTTTATATCGCTCACAATGGCTACGACTGGCAAACGAAACCAAATCAAAAGACAGCTCATATCGGCTAGGTATACTGATCCTCGGTGGATACAATCGTTCAGGCTCGGCAGCGACTTTCCCGATTTCGACGATGTATCACAGACTTTTCGAATATCTATAGGTCACTGGTTCGAATTCGGTCCAAAGGATCATATCAAATTAAATCCCTGACAATATATTTGAGGGGAGATAACTGCGTACACACTAATCCCGCATAATTGGAGCTATATATATAACTGAACAGATACACGTAATATTTATTGAATATGAACTAATTATTCAATGCCACCGACACACAAACACGTAATAAACACAGTCAACACAACAAAAGGCCGTCCGAACTTCCTAACAACAACGAAAAATGTAAAGATTATTCAAACTAGATAATCAGCTAATTTAAATTAGCTAAACTAGCTGATATAACAACAACAACGAAGAAAACTCAGCAATCCTTAAAATGTCAATATCTCATAACATATGGATCTATTAATATCATTGACAATTGTTGACTTTCTTAAAATTTTGCCTGATACGAAGTATTGGATTAGTAGTGGGCTAAGTTTCTACGTTACCAAAACTATACGCCGAGTTAACAATTTGAGATTAGGCGTAGTGAAATGTTTTTGACACTTAGTCAGCTGTTTTGAATTAATGGGTTCAACGTGTACCGTGTCTTGTTTGGAGAATGTGAGATAATCCGCCTATTACTGATAAATTTTGCGTACTGCGAGCTAATCAGAAAATTGTTCATAACATTTAGTGTTTCAACTGCAGTGAGCGGGAATGCTATGAAATGTCAATTGCACCCTCTTCGATTACGTACGTGCTAGATATGAGTCAGTCGTGCACCAAAGTTCTAGGGCTACATTGGTAATAACGTAGCGAGACGCGATGACATGTTCTTCATTCCGCTTCGAATCCGACGCGGTGTTCTCGAAAGCGCCTCATCTATCTAGATATATAAGAGGAGAGGCATTTCTGTCTGTTTATTATTTATCTGAACGTTCGTCTTTGAACTCTGTCAAAAGCATTATAGATACATCCTAATCCATATATATGCTGAATTAGCGAAGTCCAACTTAGGCGTAAACGTATTTTTTAAACCCGCACAGGTTTGTAGTTGGGGGTTAGCGAATTTATAATTAGCTTAAGTACGGAGTTAATTGGTGCACTTTTGGATGTCTGCGTTAGCGCAGTCGTTCAGTGGGCGACTCTTTATAAGGCTTACCGTGTTCTGTTCCATCATTATTCAGCAGGAGGACCTTGCTTCATTCCACTGGCTATTCACCGTGAGGACCGTGTCTCATCCCACCGCTATGCAAGCGTTTTTTAAAATTAGCCTCTAATGTAGCGTTTATTTAATTATTTACAGTCACTCATAAACGTTAACGTTCACACAATCATTATGCTATTATGCAATTATTTACTCGCACACTTATCTCTTGACTGACGCAAAAGGTTTCACTTTCTATAATTATTCACATTTTACGCATTATTCTAAATTCCCTCTAACAAAATGTCAAATAGAAGAGGGTGGTGATTCGGGTTGCTTGCGGCGGCTCTCTCGCCACCAGGGTCTATCGAGAGACAATGTAAGGCACTATGTTTCGTATAGTATTTTTTCTTTTGTTAATCTCTATTTTCACGATCGTGAGGTGCCGTAGTGTAGTGCAATAAAAAATGAGCGCCGTGCTATGTGAATAAGATAGGGCAACACCTTACTTTGAGCGTTTTTCCTTCGGAATTCAAACGACTGCAGCTCCCTATCAAGCTCAACTTCGCTATGTCGATAAACAAGGCACAAGGTCGAGTCGCTCAAGGTTGTAGGGCTCAACTTGACTGAGCCCCGACCCCGTGTTACATGGTCAACTTTACGTAGGATGCACACGCGTTGGTAAGCCTTACCACCTTTACATCTGGTTGCCACACAATCAGACTCGCAATATCGTCGACCAAGAGGCCCTGCAGAATTAAGGTCGAATATCCAAGGTTTGACTGTACGGCTGAATAGAAAATTTATTGATATCAATGTTTGAGACTACGTTTGTTATACGTAGAATTGCCTAATGTCTAAATCTTACTTAATATTGCGCCGAAAGCGCATAGTGTCTAGTCCTTGCCGCCGATGTGAGAACGTATGTTCGGTATTGGCATTTCATTTCTTGCCTGCCTTTGATAAATCTATCGTATAGTTGACTGAGCTGAGACCACCGCTTTTAATCTCAATTACACAGACTTGTCTAGCTGGCCGAATCTTACATTATACCGCGGTGCGCATTTGGACACTGTATTAACGGAGGGCCGTGCGAGAAAGAAGGCAAGATAAAAAATGTTGAAATTGTCTAACTGTCTAAAATGTCTAAATGTCTAAATGGTAAAAAATTAACTAAGTTGTCACCTGTCAAGAGAATTCATTTTGAATTTGTTTTGTCTCTCGCACCTGTGGAGAAGGATTTTCGCCGTGGTGGGGCCTTTGCAATGTCCGAATTCACTAGAAATTTCTGATTCGGCCTTAGATAGCGCATCACATGAGAATTTAGTGTTTTGAACCCTCGTCAAGCTCCAGGAAACATGAAACACAACACAAATGTGTCAAAGAACAGTTTCAAACATATTAGGTTGTGCAGAAAATTGTGAGTGTTTTTTCAAATAATGTCACCAATTAAAAGCGTTCAGTGGCTTTATTATAGGATCCCAGTATAACTCTAAGGCTAAGCCAAGCCTTGCCAGCATTTTCCAGCACGCATGGGTGGAATATGTTATTGGAAAGCGATACGCTGCACAAGTCAGCTACATTCGCGGAAAAGGACGCTACTGTCATGGAATTTGCACGCACTCTGCTGCATTGAGAACTGCAACAAGTTAAAACGTCACTCTAATAATATATGCAACAAGTTAAAACGTCACTTTAATAATATATGCGCAATAATAATCATAAACAAACAATTTTTTCTTGTGAAAACTCGGTTCGGTCTCTGTCACCACAGTTTAAAAAATTGTTTATTTGAAATTACTCAGTGGTTGATCACTGATCGCCTAAATATGACAAGCATGTGTAACAATTTTCTGCATTGTTA